>CAWYPQ010000389.1:0-145119 GCA_963965965.1 Trididemnum nubilum
TAGATATCATTGCGGTTGTCTGATCCTACTTCTGGCAATAATTTTCCTCAAATAGTTTTTCTGTCGTGATGAGCATTTTGTGCCATTGGTGTATGTATTCTATTTTAGAGCAAAAAGGGTATCTAACCGAGTTTGCCTTTTAAAATAATGCAACTTTGTTTTAGCTAACCTGCCATATTGCTTTCGTAATAGTTTTTTGGTATAGGAATATGATTGCTGTGAGCAAATTGATAGGCTAAACAACGGCAAGTGGAAGTCGTCAAGCCATAAAATTTGTCTGCCCGTTCATTTATATGTCTGCAAAGATCTTGTTCTTGGGCCTTAGTGAACACTTGTAAACCTAATTGTTTTTTGGTATAGGAATATGATTGCTGTGAGCAAATTGATAGGCTAAACAACGGCAAGTGGAAGTCGTCAAGCCATAAAATTTGTCTGCCCGTTCATTTATATGTCTGCAAAGATCTTGTTCTTGGGCCTTAGTGAACACTTGTAAACCTAATTGATTAGCTTTGTATCCAGAAGTGCTAGCCAACCCTCACAACGAGACTAGAGGGAACAACTCATGCAACCTACCAACTTATTTTAGTAACTTATTTTAGATTTGGCTCTTGTCACCATTCATACTAATCCCGATAATTCATATTATCAAAAATTTCGAACGGAAGATGTCGCGTTTAATGATAACGAGGATATATCTTATTGGGGCCTACCTCCTGTTGGAAGTCTGGTAAACTTTCGATTGTATAAAAGGTAAGCTGAGTTGTCTGATTTCTAATTTGCTTGGTGAAAAATATCAAACTAGAGTACTGTTCAGTACTGTACATTACGGTATATCAATTAACCATCTTCAATATATTTCAAATTTATTACATAAACACGTATCAGTTTCATTTGACTCAAAACGGTGTGCTTTTACTATGAATTATTTATTGGGCTCAACTTTATTAACCCTTTGAGCGCTGAATTTTTTTTTACAGAAAATAATTTTTTACAACCTATCTTTAAACAAGTCTGTAAGCTTAACCTTTTATTTTATACCCAAACAATGTATATAACATTTGTAGTACATCAGAAGGACTATCAAAAAATGTTATAAAATTTGATCACAATTACTAAATTTAGGCTCAGAATACTTTGGTTCATTCCATGAATCAATATCAGCTGCAACCATTTCGAACGCTTTGTTAAGAGTGTAATAACTCTTATCCATTTCCAATCACTGACTTCAACTGCAGATATTAGCAATAACTTCAATAGCAATCTATAGAACACAATAGCTCATTGGAAAGCTGGTTTTCTAACGAAAAAAATGGTATCTAACTTGGGGGAATCCCGCTTTCGATACTAAATCACAAAATTAAATTTGTACAAGAGATACCCAAATTGAATCTGACAAAATTCTAATGTTGGGTAAGCACTTTCTCCAACCTAGGCGGTTGCAAAATTTCATGGTTTCACCCTATTTTAAACGGGCTATTTGGCCATGGATTCTTTATTAGTAGTTTGGAAACTGATAGTTTTGTCTTCTGTCTTCATGGTTTAACTGTTCTAGAAATATTTCAAACAAAATTAGCTGAATACGTGTGACCGAAAAACTCTTTGCTACAAGAATAAACTCTTTGTCTTCAATACTCTTTTCTTTTCTCCGCGAGTTTGTTTCTAGTCTATTAAAAAAAGAGTCTTTGATTTGGCCAACACATTATACATAGAAAGAAAGGGGGCAAAAATGCCACCCTATCTAACTCTTATACTAAACGTCATGGGAACACCAAGTTTGACATGCATTGATTTTGCGTTGATGACGTCATCATAGCGACGTCAAAACCATATTTTTGAAAATTGGCATTATTTTTGCGATAACGTAACAGACGGTTCAAATCGTGTACATAGTTTTTTTTTTTTCTATAATGAATTATAAAAAGTCTAAGCCGAAGCAGTTAAGTTAGAAAAACGTCTTATAATATTATTTAAGTTAAATATTGAACAAAAATATTCAGATTTAGGAAAGTGATTTCGGAAAACCTATAAAATTGGAAAATTTTTTGTTATTTTAGATCTAGAAGCTTCAAATTTTCAGGAGTTATTTGCATAGGTGGGCAACTTAATGCAAAACGTTAGCTTCGTTAACCACTAGTCCGTTAACAAACTTCACACCTCCGTAAACGTTAATTCGTTATTTTCAGCTTTAATTAAAGGACGTTAACAAAGTCCGTTAATTCGTTAACATTTTGAGTATAATTTGCATCTATCTTTATTCACTCGCTTCTAGAATACGCATTGACGCTATTGAGCTGATTGTAAGAAAACATTTATTGCTCTGGTGGTCTGTTTGTGTTTTAGAAGTTGCATTTTACAGTCTAATCTAATTTCAAGATGAAAATAAGTTCAAATGCACTAACGAAACTGCGATGGGAAAATCTTCGGATATTATAAACAGCGATAATTACTAGAATTATGAGGCAGCAGCTTATTACTTGACACAAAAAAGTGCTCCTTTCTTCGCTTTCTTCTATAAAACTCGTGCTAATATGTATCAAGTGTTACCAGTGCAAATTAGTTTGTACCGGTACGATAAAACGATAAAAACCTTAGCGGAAGTCAACAGAACCTAACGGAAGTTAATTTAGTCCGTTAACATGAAAAAACTTTTTAACAGATTTACGAGTTAATGAAAAGGTCGCTTCGTTAGTAACGGATTAGCGATTAACGGACTTGTGCCCACCTATGGTTATTTGCAGTAAATTTTGACTTAAAGTTAAGATAATTCAAAATAAGAATGTCTTTTTTCAGAAGAGATTTATCGTAAAAAAAAACAAATGAGGGCAAAAATGCCTCCCCTTCTGTGTAAAGTAGGGTTAAATGTAAATACTGCACACTTAACTTATAGTCATGTTGGTTCAAAGGAAAACGCTTTTATTTGTGCAAAAGTTAAAACTAAGTTATATTGACCTCTGTTGTGGTCAACTGCAGAAAAGCTCAAAACAAGTTTACTTGCTGGTCTGTGTAGAAAAGTTGTCAAGAAAAAAATGAACTACCGATAAAGTTGGGTTCCAAACATTGTTTTAACATTTGCGGATAACACTTTTGTTTGTTCTTAATTTAAACTTTTTGATAAGTACAGTTCTGCACAATTAATACTACTTTATTCTGGATGTCAAAATTTTGCTGCCAGGAAGAAAATGTTAAGACTAGGCTTGCTAAGTTTCAAGACTATATTTTTCCAGAACACTACCTGAATAAAAACCGTGGATAGCTCCTATTTTCGTTATTTGAACTGGTTTTACGTCGTTGGGTTTTAGAGTAAGACGTTTAAAGCTTATTTCTCATCAGCAGGAAGCAGTTTATTTTTTGTAACAAAGCCTGACAATAAAGAACAAACGTAGGGTCCAGGTGCAAAACGATCAAACTAACAAAATCAAGTCTGACAACAAAGAACGAATGTAGGGTCCAGGCCTGACAAGCCTGACAATAAAGAACAAATGGTCCAGGTTCTAAACGATCAAACTAACAAAATCAAGTTTTCAAGAACATCAAAAAACAAAGTAAAAAATCTTTGCAGATTGATGTTGAACATATGCCACAAACACAGTGAGAGCAATTTCCAGACCAGTGACCAATAAATACAGTAACGATAAACGTTTTGTAAATTCCATACCATCGGAGTTTTTTAGGCTGGTTTCAAACCACTTTGCAAAAAGTGTTTTCAATTAAATATTACGCAGCAGTTCTAAGTTATTATGCACTAAAGACTACTATTTCTTGTTCACTGATACGATCGCATTATTTAGACAAAAATTTGTCAATCTGTAATAAGCTTCTGGTACCACTTCCAGCAGCCAATCGCAAAAGCTATTGCTCAGCAGACATTGCTTACTGGGTAAAACCAATGTAAACAAAATCAAACACCGGTTAGGAATTTATTATCCCACGTTAGGTTATGTCTACCTTGCCGACTACGCCTACTATACTTGCTTACCATAACTACTAAGCCTATTACGTCTACCATGCCTACCAATGCTTACTATGTCTACTTCAGTTACTAAGCCTACTATGCAGGCCTGGTGCCACGGGGCATTTCAGGGCCGTGCCCCCCAAATCATTGCTTGTACCCCCAAGCAAGAAATGTGCCCCCCAAACGAGAAATGTGCCCCCCAAGCAAGAAATGTGCCGCCCAAAGCGAGGATTGTGACCCAAAAGAAAGTAGCAGGCCCATTGCCACGAGCTGGCATTTCGAGGCTGTGCCCTCCAAATCTCTGTTTTTGCCCTCCAAAAGTGAGTAAAGTTTCTTTCTAGGACAAAGAAAAGCATGTCAAATTGAGTAAACGCCTTGTAGTAGTCTTAGAATTTGCGAAGAAGCCTTCTTCTCCTGTATTTTTTTTTTTTTTTGGTCTATAATCCCAAATTTGAGGGCAAAAACCGAGTTCCACACCAAAGAACCCCATTGTGCCCCCTTCAATGTGAAAGAAAAGCCCGTGGCAAGAAGTGTGCCCCGAAAGAAAGTAGCCGACCCCGAACCACGGGGGTGGGGATTTGCAATAAAGACTTTTTTTCTTTTTTGGGTTGTTAACCTCGACTTTGAGGGAAAAATTATTTTTTGACCTTCCAAAAATTGTTTATTACCCCCAAGTGCACTGCAGTGCACTGCTGCAGGGCCTCTACTAATACTATGCTAATTAAGTTTACTAAGTCTTCTCAGCCTATTAATCTTACTGTGCCTATTATGCCTATCTTGCTTTCTTTGCCTGATATGCTTACAGACCATGTCTGCCATGCCTATACTACAAACTAAAAACAATCCTTGAATTACGGCTTTGTTGTGGGACTTAAGCCACACTAGACATGCAAAAGACTGACAAGAGTGTTAATTAAATAATGTTTGAATTCGTTCGTTGCCAACTGATTTCAGGAAAAGCTTAATCAGCGAAGTGCCCAAGAATTGCAATACTAAGTGCTAGGGGTCAATTGAACCCTTTGGACTTTCTTGAAGAAAAAAATCCGCGCTTTCTAGGGTTAGGGCGGCTTTTTCTGATCACGCGTATTTGCGCTGCAGATAAACGCTTATTATTTGGCGGCATGTATTTTGCCTTTTTTTTTACATTTACATCGAAAGGGTGTTACGTGTATTTCCGCTCAAAAATACGCGTGATCGGAAAAATTCGCTTAACACTGTAACACGCATACACAAAATTATATATATCATACCGACACTGGATTAAGCCACCCATTAAAATGAATAGCAAAGCTCTGATCTCGCGTCATTCATTGCGCACTATACGGGTTCAACTCTCACCCTACACTAAACAGTCTCACACTAAAGAGCTTTCCATTGGCCTAGTCAATTGACAATCAAACATCCTCAATATAAATTTATGCTTACCAATTAAACAAATGCTAAATACTGAGAGCAAAAAACTATTCAATCCTACAGCCTGCTAAATTTCAACATAGGGTGATATCTAATACTATAACTACTATGACAGCATGTACCAGGCTACGTATTGACAGAGTTTCAGTAATAAATTACCGGTATTTATATTAGGAGCTACCACAGTAGCCATCTTATGATAATAATTATTATTAACACACATTGCTGTTATTAACATAGCCTTGGCTACTAAATCTGCCAACTTACTTCAAACATAGAACAGCACCTACATTTCAATCGAGACAAGTACGTAAAACTTAACACCTCAATGATTTTGCTACACGTTGATTGGTTTTTCAAAAAAAAAGGATGTAGTTTGATAGGCTGTAAGCTGAAAATTCTACGGGCTGTAGAAAAAAAGTTCGTTCCACTTCTCGGGGGGGCTACTTTTTGAAATTATATTTGGAAAATATATGGTCTCATCAACTTTCAGAAAAAAGTTCTCCACTTGAAACCGCGCAGTATTTTTAAAAATTGACCTTGATTATGAGAAGCGGATGATTACAAAAAAGTGACGTCAGAGCGACGCAAGCCAGAAATTAGTTACGGATCAGACAACGCGTCCATTTGTAGCGCTTGAAAAATACAATCGTCATTGCAATACTGCCTACGTTATTCTGACGCGACGGTTAAAAAGCGTGCGTATACAGGGGATTTCTCTAGTGGTAGTTTATTTACCACATTGCATTATGTTAGCTACTGAACTGTCCTTTTGATCATTGTTTTATGCAAAAGTCCTGCTCTAAATTGCCAGCAATGTAACTATAGAACTCCACTTAAACAGCAGCATCTCATCGTACTTTACATTCCTGCCAATAAAGAAGGACAGTTTGCCAAAATGCGGGCTTAATTGTTGCAAGTTTGGCGCCAGCTATAAGCTGCATCATATTTGCAGCATGTTTCAACGGAATAATAATGTCCCGGGTTTATGCACAATACTTTAAGTAGTGTCCAATGCATTGATAGTTTTCTGTATTTACACACTTTTCGAATTGCCACATAACAGCATGACAAGTTCAAACACAACAATAATAACTCAAGTAACAAATAAATGATATAGATATTTCGTTTCTTCATCTAAGTCTTTCATCTTTTCCTTTCGGAATATTTCGTGTTGGGAAATTAACTTCTTTTCTATCACATTTGACGATGTATGGCATAAAGTTTCTCAACATCACTGCAATTGGAAGCTTGATCACAGGATCTAGTGAGTAAAAATAGTTATGACATTAGAATATAAAATTAAATAAAAGTTTAAATGCAGCCTTCAGCATAATATGATGGTTCCTTGGTTGACGCATGCCCTGTAGCGAAACATCCAAGTCCTAGTTCAATTCAGCTAAAAAAACAAAATCAATAGAGCTAGAAATCGCTCTGCAAAAAGAATGCAAGGCACAATGAGAAAATTCTTGCCTAATTTTGAGAAACCTGACACATTTGCATAATTTTACATCAACTAAACGAACGCAGGCAAATGTTTGTATTGGTATGTAAAAATGGGACCACAAAGGGTATCAACTACCTAAGGCACCCAGCTTTATCTGAACTTTTGCGTATATACTGTAAAATGAAACTGTGTTGTTGGTATAATGGAGATGTAGTAAAGGGATAATCTGGTAATGTTATGTTGGTAGGGGGTTCTTTGCAATTTTTTGGCAGGGCAAGTGATCCCTTACTTGCTCTTGGAGTTCGGGCTACAATCAAACATGTGTTTTTATAATATACTTTTGCAAAAGAAACTACAGGACTTTCATACAGGTACCGAAAGTGCCTATAAATACAGATTTCACATTTAAAATTTCTCAGTTGCTTTGATTCCCCACAAAGCAATGAAAAAGCTCTTTGTTAAATTTATCACAGGACTAATTTCAAAGTATCAAGAGTCTACCATTGATTATACAGTCTACCATAGAGTTCATATTACTTCTAATGAGCATTGTGTGCAGTAGCCTGCCCTATAGCTTATATACAGGTACCCATTATCACTTATAAGTACCACATTCTGTGCTTGGCAAATAACGTAAAACGCTATTTGATTTGAACTATATAACCACTTTAGTTCACTTGTTGCTTTTATTTGGCTACCTACCTTTACAGTTGGTGTGACAGAACTGATGATGGTTAATGACCTCCTTTCGATTACAGTGGTTTGCTACAGGCTTGTCGATACACCTTAATTGCCGTCCACTAGCACCAGGTACAAGGGCAGCTTTATTTGAATCTTTTTCAGAAAACTTTGATTGTACCTGAACTACTGGTATACTCGAGTTGCAATAGATTAAGTTGAAATTTCGCTGTTTATTAGCCAAGCTGCCTTTAACAGTAAAAACATTCTTGTCTTAAAATAGATCGTTGAAATTTCGCTGTTTATTAGCCAAGCTGCCTTTAACAGTAAAAACATTCTTGTCTTAAAATAGATCGTGAAATTTTCTGGTAGAGTTAATCTCGTTAGCCAGCTTAAGGCCTATTGGTGTGGCACTCTAAGTTTTTTTTTACCGTACACAAGTGATACAAGAGTTAATTAAATGGTACCGGTATAGCCAGTACTTAAATTGTAAAATTTTGCAAGGGGGGACACCACTGCGCAGCCTTAACCAACCTTTAGTGAAAATTACGTAATCCCGTTGCCGAAAGTCATATTTATATTTATTTATTTATTTACCAAGTGACGTCATATCACAAGAAAAAACTGCAACTTTCTCTAGGTCTATCACCAAAGCATCGAAATATGCAATTCCTTCAAAACCAACACACAAACTTGCAGAGTCAAAGCGATATTTAGTCACTTGGTGAGCAGACAGCGAAGGACCGAAAGGTCATCTAAGTCTACTGCCACCTCACCAAGTTAAAGTTAAAAAAGCAGCTTCTAGATTTTCTCAGTCTGCTACTTTCTATGATAAAAAATTTTGTGCAAAATTAAAACAAAGTGTTGCAAAGATATGTACAGTTTGTACAGTGTATACACAAAACTCACAGTCAACATGTAAAGAAAATGCAAGGCAGCATTAGAATCGTTCTAACTCGAAGCATACTAAAAAAAAAAAAAATATTGTAACTACAGAGTGGATAGAAAATAAAATCAATAAAGTTCATAATGCTTATTTATGTTTTATTGAATTAAAAGAGGGTAATTGGAGTGAAAAAAACCTCCTTGCTTTAACCGATCAGTGGTCGAGTGGATAGAGCGTCTGCTACTGAAGCGGTAGACTCGGGTTTGATTCCCGGTCGGGTCAAACCAAACACTAGAAAAATTGGTATTCACAGCTTTCCTGCTTGACGTTCAGCATTAAAAAGGACAGTGTGAAGCCTCCGCCGTGTGTGGTAGACAGGTGGGCAGGTGGCAGCTTGACTCGAAGACCGAAAGGTCCCTTTGCTGTCTCCTGGCCAAGGCAACTTGGTGAATAAAATGTAATTACAATTACAATTACAATTGTTTTGTATTGTTTGCCAATATGTCATTAGTAGGTACTGGTACAATTTCCAATACCAGTATATATCAACCTTAGTCAGTTTCTGCAAAATTACTTATAATTCAAGGGCACATCGAAATGAGAGATGACGTATTGTATAAATGTGTGATACATGAATGCTATTTCACCGTCTCTTACTAACACCTAATTTTACCACGTATTTAAAATAGAATGGTTTCTTATTCAAATAGAAAACAAATAAAGCAATAGTTAGTCAAGTCTTACAAAAAGAAACAAAACCTTAACTCAATTTGGTCAGGCAAACGCGCACCTAAACCGCTAACTGAACACTGCACTGTCTCTCGCCTATCTGACTAAGAATTTGGCGCCAAAACAATTAGTATTACTCCGCAAAGTAGAAAAACGGAGTTGGAGACAGTGCAAAAAGCACAAAAGTAAAAGAAAGCTTAAAGCAGTTGAAAAATATGCTTCAAATTACAAAGAACATAATGGTCGTAACAAACGTGGTAGTCTTAACAACCGTGGTTTTTTTGTTTGTTTTGTTTTTTAGAAACGTGGTTTTTTTTTGTTTGTAAATAACAATCCTTGACGCCAGTAAATAAATTAGTAGTTCATCATTCAACATAATGACTAATCAAGATAACGGACAGGAACCCGTATCTTTCTCCCGCGTCTTGTTGTGCCAATACGGCGGGACGCTGGAACATCCTGGCCACCTCGACATGATTGTTCGATATCAGTCGAAATTTGTCTATCAACGTATGAAATTTGTTCAGGGCCAGACTCAAGCTCGGGTAAATTATTTACATCGGGATCAATGTCATTTGCGTCGATAGGAGTGTCATTTACATCATCACATTTTTCAATCAAATGCAGTTTTTGTACCGGTCTGGTCAAAACGCCTGCTTTAGTTCGCAGTTTAAATGTTCGTACCAAGCCATCTTTACTCGGAATGGCTTCGATAGCACGTGCTAAAGGCCAGTTTGGACGAGTAACATTGTCTTCACTGATTAAACACACGTCACCAATTTTCGGAACTGAGCATTCAGACTGCCATTTGTGGTGCTTAGCCAGGGTCGGGAGATACTCTTTGCACCATCGTTTCCAAAAATGCTTCAGAAGCATCTGCAAATGCTTATAACGCTTAGAAACGGAAATTCTTGGATCATCCGGAATGTTGGGAACAGTCTTTAATGCGCGGCCAATGGCTAAATGACTCGGGGTAATAGCCTGTGGGTTTCTTGGATCACTACCTAAATAGGTAAGCGGACGCTGGTTTAATGCAGCTTCAATGTCAGTCAAAATAGTGTATAGTTCAGTGTAATTTAGTCGTGCTTTACCAAGAATTTTTCTTAGCGGCTCTTTCAATGAGCGATTAAGTCTCTCATAAAATGCGCCACGATGAGGGCTACGCTCTGTGATATAAACCCAAGTAATGCCATTTTCAGCAAGAAAACTTTGCACGGACTCATCATGCAAGTCTTTGCCCAAATCGTTAGCAATGGAAAGCTGAACAAGTTTCTCAGCCTTTTTAAAGGTCAGTTGGTTATCACTTATGATTTTTTTACACCATCCGCGTCGATTGATCGTACGTCTAAGGGCAGCCAGAAACTCTTCAGTCGACATATTGTTAGTGAGTTCAAAATGCACCATACGACTGTGCGTACACGTAAATATGCAAATATAGGCCTTTCTCATTTTGCCAGTCTCTTCGTTTTTAATGTAAACGGGGCCGGTAAAGTCAAGTCCAATGTCAGTAAACGCAGGGGCCGGAGTTACTCTTTCAAGCGGTAAGACACCCATTTTTTGCTGCGATACCTGGCTTGAATAGTGTCGGCAAGTTACGCAGTTTTTAAGGGCACGGCGAACACTCTCACGAATATGGATAATATGAAATCGCTCGCGTAAAATAGCAATTGTAGTGTCCTGTGGTGCATGACAGTTTCGTGAGTGAACATGCAAAATTAATTTCTCTACCAAGCCATTTTTCGCCGGCAAGATAATTGGGCTTTTTTGGGAGTCGGGCAAGGCTGAAAACGCAAGTCGATCACCACAAACAATTAGTTCACGATCTCGGTCATTACGAGGATCCATGTCCTTAAAACAACAGTTACGGCGTGGTATACCCGTGGCTTGCAATTCAAAATAGTCATCACAAAAATTAGTCATTTGCACAAGTCTGAAAATGAAAGTTTCTGCTAGTTCGTATTCCTCCGGGCCAATGCAGGTAGTAGCAAAGCGTCTAGGATGCTGAGCGCAATACCTCCATCTTAATATGCGCGCAATTAAACGAACCGTCTTAGGGTAACTTGAAAAGCGTTCAAATATGCCAGTATCGATTTCGCTAAGCCTAGAGTGTACAATAGCCATTGATGCTGCAGTTTTAGCACCCTCTTTCTTCAGTTCGTCCAGTTCAGTAGAAACCAGTTCATTGCAACTTTCTTTGCTGGGCCAACAAGACTCATCAAGAATGAGCCATTCAGGGCCATGCCAATACAAATCATTGTCTCTCAAATCAAGCAATTTTATCCCACGACTGTGCAGATCAGCAGGATTTTCAGGACCCGGACAGTGTCTCCACACTTCCGAGGAAAACAGATCATGAATGTCCTGAACTCTGTTGCGGACAAATATCTTCCAGGTGTTACTTGGTTTGGCAATCCAAGATAAAACAACTTTAGAATCAGACCAGAGATGAACGCTGTCCACTGTCATCACTTCATTTAATGATGATATAACATACTGAGTCAGCTTAGCGAGACTGTGAGCGGCCATAAGTTCTAATCTTGGAATAGTGGCACCTTTCAAGGGAGCAACTCTTGTCTTGGCCATCAGATAAGCAACTTGAACATCATTAGGTGAATATTCGATTCGAAGATAAACAATAGCGGCGTACGCATCTAGGGAAGCATCGCAAAATCCGTGAATTTGAACAGAAACAGCAGTTTGGTGCAAATAAAACGGACACCTTGGAATTTTTACAGTCTCTAAATCAGCCAGTTCTGCCACCCATTCAGTATATTTTACAGCACAATCATTGTTCAAAGGCTCGTTCCAGTTCAGTTTCAGCTTCCACAGCTGCTGAAGCAGAATTTTAGCTCGAATGGTAAAGCCGGCAAGAAAGCCAAACACATCAAAAATACGGCTGACTTTGCTCAATATACTGCGTTTGGTCACCACTTTGTCGGGCTTCAACAATTTATCACTTGCTTTGCAGTACAAAACATCAACAGTCGTGTCCCATTTTAGACCAAGTGATGAAGCTTCACCAAATTCGTTTTCATCAAGATCTAGAACCATACTGGGATGTCTGAACTCCTTTGGGATAGCAGCCATAACTTCAGGGCTATTTGAAGCAAATTTGACTATACTCCAACCACCAGAATTGAAAAAGTCTACTACCATACGCTGTTGGGCAATTACATCCTCCACCGAGGTGCCGCCAATATGTACGTCATCCATGTACATATTGCGACGTAACAGATCATAAACGATCGAACCGTGTTTGGTTACAACATCAGAACTATTTGCATGGTGCAGAACGCATTGTACAGCCAAAAATGGGCTGGAAGTGACACCAAACATCAAACGCTGCATTGCATACACCTTGGGCTCACTCATTGTATCACAATTTCGCCAAAGGTATAACTGATATGGCCGGAATTCCGCGGCAACTGCTGTTTGGCAAAACATCTTTCTCAGGTCGCCATTTAAAGCAATGGGGTTCATGTGAAACCTGAGCAGCACAGCAGCTATATCTGGTAGGAGATTAGGCCCTTTCAAAAGACAATCATTCAATGACCAGCCATTGGGAGCTTTAGCGCTGGCGTCAAATACGATTCGTACTTTGGTGGAAGCACTTGTCATCTTGAAAATAGGATGATGAGGAATGTAGTACCTCTTGCATGAATCGATCTCATCTAGTTCAGAGTTTGTCAGTTCTCTTGCAAAGCCGTTTTCGACATATTCATTAATGGCAGTTGTATAAGCCTCTTTCTTCTCAGGATTTTTCTTCAAACTCCTTTCTGTAGTTAACAGGCGTGAAAAAGCTTCATTGTAATTGCTCATCAGCTCGGGAGCATCCCGCTTAAATGGTAGGCCAACAACATATCGTTCACCGTTAAACGTCACAGACTCATTAAATTGTTCAACAGCATCTCGCTCGTCGTGAGTGAATGACTGGGTTTTGTCAATCAAACCAACTGCTTCTTGCTCCCAAAAATTCTGAACCAGTCCTTCAAGCTTAGACCATGGAGAAGAATTTGGAGAACTTGTAGTCAATAACATGCAGTTGGAAACGCCTACATCGTTCTGAGCACCACAGGCTCCAGCGAGCACCCAACCAAACATTGTTTCAATAGCACAAGGTGCTGTGTTTGGTATCTTTGGCCTGGCCACCGTACCAGACATAACATCATAATAATACTGTGCACCCAATAGAACATCAATTTTAGACGCCTTTTATGGTAAAGGGTCAGCAAGGTCAAGTCCGACTAAATGTTCATGGTCACCAATTTCAAACTTAACAGCATCAAGAAGGGAACAAACGCAGCCACTTTTGACATGGGCCTCTACCAACACACCATCAGAAGGGCGAGAAATACTGCATAACGGCAGCAAGGAAAATTGAACTACGTCCATGTCACTAGTCACAGTTGCACCACCGAACCCAGCTATTTGCAAACAGTCCTTTCTGATAACTTTCAAATTTAATTGATCAGCAATATCCTGGGTCACAAAACTTTTCTGAGAAAATGAATCTAATGCAATTCTAACAACTTTCTCAGCGCCATTAGATGAAAGTTTAGCAACAGCAGTAGGGAGAATAACAGTCATTTCACTAGCCTGATTTGGTACTGACATAACAGTAGAAGTTGAATTACAAATGATAACAGAAGAGTTCGATTTTTCAGCACACTTTTCCGCTACATGAAGTAATTGGTGATGCGGCTTGCCACAGCCAGAAATTTCACATTTAGCTGCGCATTTACGAAATGTTGTAGAATGGTCCTCAGACAGTCTGCCATTTAAACATTTAAAGCAAATTTTACCAGGCCGACCAATTAACTCCGCAAGCCTTTGAGCAGGCGTTAGTTTCAAAAAATCAGAACAAACAGACAGTTTATGCTGTTTACCGCAAAGAATACAAAATTCAACGTTCTTACCGTGATTCTGAGTCTGAACACTAAGCGACTGAGAGGAAGTGGGTCGTTTGTTGTTATGCTGTCCAGACTTGAAACCTTGCTTTGACACATTTGCAGAATTCTTGGAAACGCGAGGACCTTGCTGTTTTGGTTTTGACTTAACGGTATCAAAAGAGTTGTTGGTAGTTGCCAATGTCTCCATTGTAGCTAATTCGGCACTTAAAAATTCGATCATTGCTTCTGAAGTTGGTGCAACATCGGCTTCAATCAGTGGACTCAACTTACGGATCCACCTTTCACTCAAGGAATGTGGAAGTTGTCGTTCTATGATTTGAGTGAAAATTTGATCCCACTGCACATTGTGTTGAGATAGCGTTGGCTTTTTGGCTAATATTTTATCCAGCAAACCTCGTAATTGTTTGACGTTAGCATCAATCTTTCCACCATTTAAAATATCGCCGACATGGCTTCGAATGATAGCTTGATTTCTACCAAAGCGCTTTTTGATTGCATCTACTGCAGCCTCGTAATTTTCGGCGATGGTGGTAAATCCGTCTAATACTCCAGAGGCTTCACCTTTCATAGCGCTTTTCAGGTAGGTCATCTTGAAAAACCTACTAACTTTGGGGTTTTCGTGCACTAAAGGGCAAAAAGCATCCCAAAAGGTTGGGAATTTCATCTTGTCACCATCAAAGGTGGGAGGAGAGACTCCACCTGGTAATGGACCAGCTAATTTGTCTTCATCTAGAGCAGCTTTCAACTTGGCAATGGTGGACTTAGCAGTTGCTGCTTCTTCAAAATATCGGCTTTTGGTCAAGCGATATTGGGTTAGTATTGCATCCCTGGTGCCATCATCTTAGATGTAATCGATCTTGGAGTCTACAAAGGTTTTTAGATCACACATGGCTCCTTCAAGAGCCGTATGTATTACCTCGACTTCATGCAACGATTTATTTTCATTGCACCTTGCCTTCAAGTCGTCTAACAGTTCTTTGGCTTCTCCCTCTAACCTCTTAAATTTTTGTTGAAGTTTTTCCGGAGAATTGGAAGAGCTCCCTCCATCAGACTTTCCAGCATGAAGCTGCGCATCTGTTAAAAATTGAGCTAATTGGAGGCGGTCTTCCTGTGATCTCGTCCGCATCTCCTCTAGTTGGGCAGCCGATCTCATTCGCATCTCCTCTAGTTGGGCAGCCATACGTTTTTCAGCAGCCAGTTGCTGATTTTGGATCTGTGCTTGCATTATTTGAAATATCATGAGAAGAGATCCTTCTTGTCCACGAGAAGTAGGATTAGGAACATCAAAAGATATTTCCTCAGCAACTTCTGGGGTTTCTGCTTCATGCTCATCGGCTGGATCAGACATCGTATTCCAATTAAATGAAATAGCCTAGAGCAGAAGCCAAGCAATGAAAATAGTCCAACAATGAGGCAGCAATAACAATCAATGGTCCAATTCAGCCTTGGACAAATACCAGTTCAAACAATAAAGAAAGGCAACTTTAATGAGCTAGGCAAAATCAGCAATAATGGCCAAGCAGGTTGCCAGCAGCAACAATCAACAGATCAGCAATGATGGAAAGCAGTTTCAATGAGCTAGGCAAGTCAGAAACAATAGCCTAGCTAACAGCAATCCAGCAAAGTTCCAATGAGCTAGGCGAATCAGCAACAATAGCCTAGCTAACAGGAACTTAACAATCAACAGATCAGCAATGATGGAAAGCAGTTTCAATGAGCTAGGCAAATCAGAAACAATGGCCTAGCCAACAGCAATCCAGCAAAGTTCCAATGAGCTAGGCGAATCAGCAACAATAGCCTAGCTAACAGCACTCTGATGTCAATTGTTATTTACTATTTCACCGTCTCTTACTAACACCTAATTTTACCACGTATTTAAAATAGAATGGTTTCTTATTCAAATAGAAAACAAATAAAGCAATAGTTAGTCAAGTCTTACAAAAAGAAACAAAACCTTAACTCAATTTGGTCAGGCAAACGCGCACCTAAACCGCTAACTGAACACTGCACTGTCTCTCGCCTATCTGACTAAGAATTTGGCGCCAAAACAATTAGTATTACTCCGCAAAGTAGAAAAACGGAGTTGGAGACAGTGCAAAAAGCACAAAAGTAAAAGAAAGCTTAAAGCAGTTGAAAAATATGCTTCAAATTACAAAGAACATAATGGTCGTAACAAACGTGGTAGTCTTAACAACCGTGGTTTTTTTGTTTGTTTTGTTTTTTAGAAACGTGGTTTTTTTTTGTTTGTAAATAACAATCCTTGACGCCAGTAAATAAATTAGTAGTTCATCATTCAACATAATGACTAATCAAGATAACGGACAGGAACCCGTATCTTTCTCCCGCGTCTTGTTGTGCCAATACGGCGGGACGCTGGAACAAATGCACCATCTCATGCCATTCAAGCAATAGAATAGGTTATTGTTGAACTCAAGCATAAATATGCAACTATGTTTCCTGTAATTACTATTGCATTGCTGATAGAAAGATGTTATTCTAGCTTTTATCAGTTTCATAGTTTGATAAAAAATGAGCTTGAACAGCTTTTTTGAATCTGTAGAATGAAACTACTTTTATACTGCTTAGAATTTCATTCCAAATTTTAATTCCTGCGAATGATAGAGACTTTTGCTCTAATCTTGTTCTAGTTCTTGGAAGAAAAAGTTGTTTTTGTGGCTCAATCTTGTCTTATGTGTATATCAGTTTTTTGTTAGGTTAAACTTATCTGAATTTGCAAAAGATAATGCATTATTGTGAATTTTGAACATTAGCTTTGCAGTTTCCAGAGAGTAAATATCCTTGAGTTTTAAGCATTTAGCTCGATAGAACAAAGGATTAGTATGCTTACGATATCCACTTCCAGTTAACAATCTGATGCTTCTTTTTTGCAGAATAAAGAGAGGTGCTAATGTTGATTTTGAAGCAGTCTCCCAACTACTTATGCAGTATTGTAGATGAGAGTATATGAGGCAGTGGTAAACAGATCTTAAGGTTTGCTCATCTACAAAGTGTTTTAATTGATTAAGGGCTCAAGATCCCCTTGCTACCTTTGAACATTGTTTCTTGATTTGTTGTTTCCAGTTTAGATTGTCGTCTATGAGAACACCTAGATACTTTATGTGATTGCTTGATTGGATTATTATCTATTGATACTTTGAGTTCAGGTTTATTTTGTTTTGTTGTCACTATCATAAACTCAGTTTTATTAAAGTTTATTGATAATTTATTCACCTTGAACCAATTGCGTACGTTGACTAATTCATCATGAATATTTTGTTGCAGTGTTGAAACATTAGAATGGGAAAGAGTAAGGTTTGTATCATCTGCAAAGAAATGAATTGTGGAATTTGAGGCAAGTCGTAGATCATTGATATAAATATTAAATAACAACGGACCTAGAGTTGAGCCCTAAGGAATTCCACAAATAACATCTCTTGACTTGGATTTATGTTGATTTACAATTGTATACTGATGACGGTCAGTCAGGTAACTTGCTAGTAACTGTAATCGTAATCCTCTAATTCCATACTTTTCTAGTTTCTTGATCAGTATTGTGTGATTGATGGTATCATATGCTTTTCTTAAATCTAAGAAAATAGAACATGTAATGAGCTTTTTATCCATATTGTCAAGTAGCTTATTGTAAATATCTAAAACAGCTTCATTTGTTGAGCAATTTTTCTTAAAACCATACTGGTTTGGACAAATCAAATTATTGCTCACAAATAATTGTTTAGTTGATCAAGCAGATACTTTTCAAATAGTGTGGCAAAAGGATTTAAAATAGAAATAGGGCGATAATTACTGCATAACTCTCTTTCGCCTTTTTTGAAAATTGGAACAACTTCAGCGGTTTTTAACACTTTTGGAAAATATCCTTTTGATATGCATGCATTAAAAATGTTAGTTAGAACTGGAGCTATAACAGAGCCTGACATTTTTATATACTTTGCAGGAATTCCATGTCTTCCTGTACTTTTTGATGGATTCATAGCTCTGATGTAATTTACTACTTCTTCTTCAACTATTGATTCCAGAAAAAACGAATTGCAACTACTCTGAATCAAAGATGTGGCATTAAATTTGCCATCAATTATAGCTGGTGTTTCGATTGTAGATGCAAGTTTAACTCCTATCTCTATGAAATATTTATTGAACAAGTTACTGATGGCCTGTGGACCTTGTGCACTTTCACTTTTGGAAGCATATATTTTATTAGGAATGTTATTTTTCTTCACATTTTTCAAGTGAATAATTTTATTTATAATTTTCCAAAGCGACGAGGTGTCATGCTTATTATCATTCACTAAATTTTTAATGTAAGGTTGTTTTGCATATTCCTCAATATGAGTCAGTTTATTTCCATAGACTTTGTATTGTGCCCATGTATTACTATCATTTAATTTAAGGGCTCTTTTGTGCAATAAATTTTTTTGCTGGATTGATATAAGGATTCCTTTAGATAACCATGGTTTGTTTTTCAGTTTTGTTTCCTTTCTGCTTTGTTTTCGTAATGGTGCATGTATGTTTAATGTCTTATGAAAAATGTCAATAAACTTTTCAGTGTAGTTGTCACTGCATTCCTCTTTGATATCACCTAATAGCTCCATTCCTTCACTTAATTTGTCTAGAAATTTTTCTACTTCAAAATTTTTTAGGGTGACAGTTGATTTTTCACTCTTGGGCAGGCTTAAACTAGAACACACCATTACTGGCAGGTGATCACTTACATCTTCCACCAGAATAAAACTTTTGTGTTCACCCACTACATTGTTTGTATAAACATGATCTAAAAAAGTTGAGCTTGTAGTGGTTATTTTTGTCGGGTGTGTAATTAAGGGAATGCAGCCTAAGCTATATGTCAAATTCATGAAATCTTTAATATTGATATCAGAGTTACTTTTCAACAAATCTGCATTGAAGTCTCTCCAATATAATACATCAATTTTCTACTATTCAATTTTTCAATGGTTGATTCAAAACTCTTGCAAAACTCTGATAATTTCTGTTTAGGGTGTCTGTAAATTACTCCCACTATACATTTTTTGTTATTCACTAAATCTAGTTGAATCCACATATCTTTACAGTTAGGAATGTTTAAATCAAATTCCTTGCAAATTGAAATTGATAAAGACTCCTTAATAAACAATCCTACTCCTCCCCATCTTGTAGTTGTGCCTTTGTGGTAAATATGGTACCCACTTAACTTTGCATTGTATACCTGTAACACTTTAAGTTTGGTTTCACTTATAGCAATGATATCAGGTAAGATGTCATAATTTGTTAAAAGTTCATTTAATTTATCAAAATTTGCATTCAAGCTTCTTATATTCACGCAAAGCAAAGAAAATTTACACTTTTTGTTAATAATATTGGCTTCGGCCTGTGAGCAGTATTTTGAGTCAACCAAACCAGAATTTAAATCATTTAGTAAGCTTTTTATCTTGTTGTCTGCCTGTAAGCATTTAGCTGGGAAAAACGAATTATTTGTGTGATTAATATCAAAGTTTAGTTTGTCATCATTTCTCATTTCATTTAACAATTGCTTATCATCTAGGGTTTGAAAAGGAAACAATTCACTGTAACAATTTTGGCAGAGGTATGGTTCAGTAGAAGAACAAAGAGTGTGAAATTTAAGGGGATTAATGACTGTGCATTTGAGGTGAATCCATCCATCACACATATCACACTGAATAGCACTGTGGTTCCTTTTACAAGGTCTTAAACATATTTCACATGGACATTTAACTGGCATTATCAAGTAGTCAAACCAATGAAAGATTCTACACTAGTTAGACAAAATAGTAAATTTAGAATCAGCCACAAAATATGCAGAAAAATTTGTTTTGAATTTAAAATGAAAATAGGTGAAAAGTATTTTTCAATATACTGGTAATTATAAATTTACACAGAAAGGTACAGAAAAAAAAAAAAGTCAGATCTTACGATGAACGCAAAAATACAAAAACCAAAAATGTCAGATCCTGCTACGTAGGCACAAAACACCAAAAGAGTGCTAAGTGTCAGGTTGAAGTAGCCTTCTTATTCATACACCCAAGAGTTGTTAGCACAGCAATAATTGTTAAGTTCACCTTCTTTAAACCATAAAGCTATTTCTTTCTTTGCTGTTTCCACAGAGTCAGATCCATGACATACGTTTCTTCCAATGTCAATACAATAATCTCCACGAATTGTTTCAGGAAGAGAATCAGCAGGGTTAGTCTCTCCAAGCACCTTACGATCAGTTTTAACTGCTCCTTTTCCTTCCCAAACCATTGCCACAACTGGCCCAGACAACATAAATTCAACAAGTTTTGGGAAAAATGGTTTTGAACTGAGATCTGCAAAGTGCATTTCTAGCAAATCTTTACTGGCAATCGTCATTTTCATGGCACAAAACCTAAAACCTTTCTCCTCAAAATGGCAAATTATTTTGTCAACTAAACCCCGCTGAACACCATCTGGCTTCACTGCCATAAAATCTTCAAGAAAAAGTTAGATTTGACCGAAGAGGGGGAAGGCTTGAACCAAAAGTTAAAAAGGTTCTACCACCAACTATCACTAGGCCTACCGCTTATTCAAAATCTTATTCAAATAGAATCAAATTGAATAAAGGCCAAAAAAGAAGAAGGTTTTCGACAGAAATCGAATCGCTTTCTTGCCAAAATTAGGTGAAGACCAAAAAAAAGGTCTTCGTCGACGGTTGAAGTTTTTCTTCCGAATCGCTTTTCCCGCTGAATTTGGTGCAATAGTGCTATATTCGACAGGAATTCGTAGGTCTTTTTCCTCTGATCATCCAGCGCTCAAATCTCGATGAGGGAACACCTAAATCTCGATGGAGAGACACTCAATCTCGGTGGGGGTACGCTTCCCCCCTACAATTTAAGTACTGGGTATAGCCTAATGTTAATACCATTACTTCGCATTGAAACAACGCTGAAATTCATATCAGAGCATTCTAGTATGTTTTGCAATCAGATAAGTGTTGTATGTGCGTTCACTTTCAATCTTTTTTTGTCCGATTACACTTCTGCTTATTTCATTCTCTAACTTCGCTGCTAGGTACTGTGCTGGTTCTGGAAGAAACTTTTGGTTGACTAAAACAGCTGAAGAGGGAAATCCCCATAGTCGCGCGGTAAAAGCGCGTTGCGATTGGATACGTCACGGTCTAGTGCACATCGGCGCAGTAATTTTCCGTTAATATATTTATCCGTTTTGCCATATTCAAAATGACATTACAAAAATACTGTGAGGTTTCGAATGGAGAACTTTTTGTAGGAAGGTGGTGTGACTGCATATTTCTCAAATCTATTTTGAAAAGTAGCCCCCAGCTGAGAAGTGGAACGAAACGACACGTTACAACTTTCAGCTTATAGACTATGATCGTTATATCGCTGCTTATGCATTTTTCAAAGCCGGTTTTTGAACGATATAAATCGTTCCTCTGCTGAAATGATGTTTCAAGTAAAACTACACAAAAATTATATTGATTTGTGCAAAAACAAAAAGCGCAAAAAATTTTCCACAAATTTATTCCTAGGAATAAGTCTCAACATACCCTAACGACCTGTATTTGGTCTTCTCTATATGCAATCCGAAAAAGACTCCAGCCGTTTAATAAAGTTTTCCTCACTCCCCAGATTCGATTATACCGACGCTATAATAGCAATTATTCTATTACAAAATGGTAAAAACTCTTTAACGGATGCAATGATGCTATTTTTACAACTTTGCTCTCACCCATTTCATCACGTCTGATTTTTGAATAATGTTGCAATTACCAGAGGTGGAGTCCTCGAGGACGTCCTTGGCCTCGAGGACGTCCTCGAGGACAGATTTTGAAGTCCTTGGCCTTGGCCTTGGCCTCGAGGCCTCAAGTCCTCGAAAATTGGCCTGTCCTCGGCTCGAGGACAGCACTATTTTTTGGAAAGTTAAAATTTTGTGGAGCGGTTGAAAAATTTTTTGGAAAGCGTTATTTCGTGGAGATCGCTTGAAAAAGTTTTGTGAAGACCTTTTTTTTTTTTTTTTTGGAGATCGCCTGAAAAATTTTTGTGAAGACCTTTTTTTTTTTTTTTGTGGAGAGCACTTGCGCTTTGTGTCCTTGGTCCTTGGCTTTGGCCTCGAGCATTCCTGTCCTTGGCCTCGAGAGTGTCTGTCCTCGGAAAGGCTGTCCTTGGCCTTGGCCTCGGATTTTTTTTGTGTCCTTGGCCTTGGCCTCGAGCCTGGTGTCCTCGACTCCACCTCTGGCAATTACAATAAATGTTCTTCAATTCAATTGTTAGAACACCTATCTTGGAATAGATACATCTGTTGATTCGAGATCCAAGAATTCAACTGATTCCAAAGATGTTTGATGGTACTGTCGCCAGAGAGATGATGACACATTACTCTTGCATGTACTTCATTCTTTTCGAATAAAACACGTTGGAGTAATTACGAATAGGGGTAAAATTATCTACACCGTTTTAAACTTTTCATCAGTTAATTTTCACGTATGACGAGTACTAATTGTGTTATAATATGAAATCATAACAGTTGAAGTTGTCTTGCTCTGCTTATTAATAATGTATAACTGTGCAACAATTACAGTATATATACTGTAAGGCTTTTTCATAACAACATTAGCAATTAGCAATAATACAGCACAAACACAGCACAAACAGTATTTTAATTGTTATTGTTTTTCAGTGCATTTGGAGAGTTCAGAGATGCTTTGTATTTTTATTACTTTGATGGAAGAGACTTGATTAACACTGTACCCAACGATAGCCAAGGTTGGAAAGATAATTATCGTCTTTTTGGCTTAAATGGTCCATCAACCAATGCAATCAAGTTAAACAATTACGGTAGTTCTGATGGTGGACTATGGAAAAGCTATGTGTTTTTGGCGGGAAAGCCAGATCCGCTTACGTTTGCCCCAACAAATAATCTTAATCAATACAGCTTTTACATTCCAGGTTTGTAAAATTTGAATTGAAACTTTTTTTGTTCTGCGATGGTTCATCAGCCAATGTAATCAAGTTTAGCAACTTCTACAGTCCTGATTGTAAAAATTTTTTTTTCTCTTAATTACAATCATAATCATATGAGCATCCCAAGAGTTTTAATCACAATTACCATTACTTGTGTTCAAGTACAATTGCAACTCAAGTATGATTTTGATTACTACGAAAAAAAACTAAAACTGCGTAATCTTCCAAACATTTTTTCAAATGAGTAATCAAACTGAAAATGACTATATTGTTTACCGAGAACTTTAAGTCAAACAGAGAAAAACGAAGATGAAAAATACTTATCCGAGCATTTTTGTTTGCTTTTTTAAGGGTTAAGATTAAAATATGCGTTAGATTTGTAGTTATAAGTCAAAGGTTTAGAACTAAAAATGACTAAGTCACAAAATAACAGTTTTGAATTATAAGCATTTAAAGTTTTTAATCAAAGATTTAAATACTGTACAATCACATTTATTATGTTTTAATTGGTTTTTATTATTGGTATTGGTTGCTGAAGAGATATTATCAACAATAATTATTCGATCGACTTTTATGTAAAAATTTAATAAACAAATAAACTTTAATAATAAGTCAATTAAGATGTTTTTTGACGTTTGCGGGCCAGAGTTGTAATATTTAATCGTTTTGCGTGCTTCTGGCCTAAAAGCTACCAGCTCGGAAGCCTAGGGAAGAGCCACCAGAACGGCGACTACTTAAAACAAGCAATGCGAAAAATTGTCTTCCCACAGGAATCGAACCTGCAGCCTTTGGATTACCGGTCCACTGCTCTACCACTTGAGCTAGAGAAGACGCCTCTTCGCATGCTTAATTTTGGCTATTTAAACCCAGCAACTTGCTTGTTGTATGATTTTAATAATAAGTCAATTAAGCTAGGCTTGGCTTCCGAGCTGGTAGCCTTTAGGCCAGAAGCACGCAAAACGATTAAATATTACAACTCTGGCCCGCAAACGTCAAAAAACATCTTAATTGACTTATTATTAAAATCATACAACAAGCAAGTTGCTGGGTTTAAATAGCCAAAATTAAGCATGCGAAGAGGCGTCTTCTCTAGCTCAAGTGGTAGAGCAGTGGACCGGTAATCCAAAGGCTGCAGGTTCGATTCCTGTGGGAAGACAATTTTTCGCATTGCTTGTTTTAAGTAGTCGCCGTTCTGGTGGCTCTTCCCTAGGCTTCCGAGCTGGTAGCCTTTAGGCCAGAAGCACGCAAAACGATTAAACAAATAAACTTTTGGACTTAGTCATTTTTGTCCCAAATTGTGGACTTGGTCATTTTTAGCAATAAAATTAAGTACTTGAAGTACAAAGCGATAAAGAACTTTTTATAGATTTCTCAAAAAACATTTGATTTTAATTCAAGGGCTTCCCAGCATCATTTCTAGGATTGGAAAAAAGTCAGGACAAGGGTGCAGGGCCGGATTTGAGGGTGGAGTACTCAGAGACCCAGATAATGTTGAAGGCCCCAACGACCAACGTAAAGAATTGCTTGCATTTTGGGAGTACTTTTTTGTGGGACCCCGAAGTTTTGGAGGCCATGAAACTCCTTGTTACCTTTTCATCTGGCCCTACCAGGAGAGTTGAACAAACTTATAACTAGTTGGAACGACCGACGCTTGCGTCGTGTGTTTCTTAGTTTTTACTTCGTTATTTTGAAACTAATGATTACGAAGTTTCAGACTTTTGCTTATAACTTAAAAACGGTTTGGTCAAGCTACATAAGCTTTAGACAGCAGTTCGAGAGTGATAAATTGTATCTTTGTAACAAATTTTGAGGCAATTAGTCACATGGCTTTGGTTTTAGGACCCAAAAACCGCCACGAAAGGTTGACGTAAAAAGCGGTCTCATTCAAAAACGGCTAAAGTACAGCAAAAAAATTTTCACTAGGAGAGATGCCTTTAAATAACCTTTCATCCCTATCAACCACTTTTAGCCGCGAAGGGACTTTTCTACTTTTTGTTTTTTTTTTCGTTTTTTTCTTCCTAAATCTTTTACGCTTATCTCCTAAACCAAAAAACATCAAAATCTAATTTTTGTCTAAAGTTGTTGAGCTGCAAATGCAATTTTGTTTCCCGAAATTTTTTTGGGCCACTCATCTGGAACCCCCCCCCCCCCCGAAATCAATTTTTTGAACGGCTCAAGCTAGAGTGCCAGTTGTTTTTTATACCAGTAGATATATAGCAGACAAATATTTTGACATAGCTTGGAGGTACTACCTCCAGAAATCCCTCCAAATCGACCATTAAAAAATCAATTTTTTGAACAGCTTGAGCTAAGGTGCCAGTTTTTTTTTTTTTTGATATCAGTACTCAGTAACTATTTAACAGATAATTATTTTGACATGGTTTGAGGTACCACCCCCGGAGACCGCCTAAAAATCAACTTTTTGAACGGCTTAACTTAAGGTGCCAGTTTTTTTTTATTAGTAGATGTTTAACAGACAAATATTTTGACATAGTTTGGAGGTACAACCCCCTTCAGGAACCCACCCCAAACGGAGGCTCTAAAAATCAATTTTTTGAAGGGCTCTATCTAGAGTGCCTGTTTTTTGTTATAAGTAGATATTTAAGAGACAAATATTTTGACATAGTTTGGGGGGTACCACCCCCGGGGACTCCTAAAATAAATCCCAAAAAATCATTTTTTAGAACGACTTAACTTATAGTGCTAGTTTTTCAAATATCAGATAACATTTAAGAGACAAATATCTCGACATAGCATTTGGTACTCCCCAGGAAACCCTTCTTCAAATGGATCCCAAAAGTCACTTTTTGGACGGTTTAAACTAGGGTGCTAGCATTATTGTTTTTGATATCAGTAGATGTTTAAAAAACATATATTTTGACATAGTTTGGGGGTACCATCTCGCCAGAAACCTCCCAAATGGACCCCCCAAAAGTTAACTTTTTGAATGGCTTAAGTTAGGGCGCCAGCTTTTTGATATCAGTAGCTATTTGCGTCGCTCCTCGGCAAGCTCTCATTTTTTTTTAAATTTGTTTTTGTAAACCAAATGGCAATTCAATCACTTAATCAAGTCTTTTTTAGCTTTAAGTTTGTGGATAGCTGAAATAGCATTATCATAGCGTTTAGTAAGGTTTTAAAACATGGAAGTTTTTATCCCACCCTATGCTAGAAATTCTGCATTTAAAAAAATGGGATGGTATTGATACTTAAAAAGATTAACTATTAGCCTATGCTACCGCAATTGCTTATTTGACTAAGAATATGAAACCTGGAAAACTTAGGCCTATACAGTGCACCGTTTGTTACCAACCGTATCGTAGGCTTTAGGACAATATATCCCTACTATAATTAGAAAAAATGGTCAGTTAGACACTACCGCATGTTTGTAATAAAATTTAACTAACTACTCAACTACACTTTGCTCCCATAAATAGAAACCGTAGCAGCCCATTTGCGCATTTGTGCAACAATTTCATCTTCCTAACTTGCGTTTTATTTCTTGATGACTAAGCACAAACTGCTGCTATGTCACACGATTGGGCAATTTTGATTGGCTGGTTTGGACTTAGTCATTTTTTCTCTAAAAGAAGTGAACTTGAGTATTTCTAGCACGAAAAATGACTCTCTGAGAGAAAATGCAACCTATGGTTACTAGACTTAGGCAGTTTTTAGCCGAAAAATAAATAAGCTCAAGTTGTAAAGAATTCAAAGCAAAATGCATTGCCGGTAAAAACTCAAATTTGATAAAATGTGACTTGTTCATTTTTAGTGCTAAACCCTTCAAGTAGGAATTTGAATTTGGTGATATTTTACTCTATACAGAAAGAATAAAAAACAAGAAAACAATTTCCGGTAAAGTAAAGCCTTCCTATCTGTTTGAAGTGGCTTTTGTGAAAAGAAGTAGCTAATGTTGCATTGTGCAACAGCTGTACATAATTATATTTGCTCTTGTTTCATTTTTCAACCAATGTTAGAGTTTGGGTTAGGTTTTTGATTTTGAATTAAGATTAAAGTTAGGATGGCGTTTCGATAGTGGGTTGGGTTAAAACTGTAGATTATTGTCAATTACAATAATTATCAAAATTTGAAAGTTTTCAGTTATTACAATATTACAAATTACAGCAAAATCGTGTAATTAAATAAAAACGCCATTTTCGCTTCCTCGTGAGCGGAAGGTAACTATGGATCAACAAAAAAAAAAAAAAAGTTAATATCAATTTTTTTAATTGCAATTAAAATGTTTTAAACCATGGTCCTGATGGCGAAAATATTGAAAATGCTTTTGTTTCTGGCAAAAAAAATACAATCGTTATTGTTTAGGCGGACGTTAACGTCTAACCACATTTGGCTTTTGGATTCCAGTTTTACAATCTGCAATAAACAGCAATTAGTTGCTTAATTATATTATTGTAAGTGTGCTGTTTAGTGCAAAGTTAAGGAAGCTGTTCTTCGTTGACAAACTTAACACATCGCTAAATGAACCCAAAGTTATGTGATGAAAGAATTAGCAGAAAATTTCATGGCGCATCATGAAAAGATACGTAGCCAGTCTGTAAACTGCAAATATTATTCCTAAACAAAAAAAATCGATTAAGTGTCGAGCCGAGATGCCACGCGCATCACATTATACTGATCCAAGGGCTTACACATAGCACACTTAACTCTATTTTACACAAGGGGAGTGCATTTTCGCCCCCTTTCAGTTTTTTTGCGATATATCTCTTCCAAAAAAAAAAATTTCATTTCAAATTAACTTGACTTTGAGTCAAATTTATTGACAAATAACCTCTGAAAGTTTCAAGTTGCTAAGGTATGAGGAAGTTTTCCAATTTTGAGTTTTGCCAAAGTCATTTTTCGAAATCTGAGTATTTTTGGCCAATATTTAACTTGAATGCCGTCATAAAACGGTTTTGTGGTTTACAAAACTTGAATTGAACATTTTATGATTCAGTATCACAAACTATAACTCACAAACAAAATTTAATTACTTGCGACGTCAACTTAAAAATTATGTCATTTTTTAAAATATAGGCGTAACGTCACAATAATGACTTCATCAACTCAAATCAATTTTTTCTGAAAAACTTTTGGCGAATTCCATACCACATACCAAATTTGGCGTTCCCATAATCGTTGATTAAGAAGTTAGATAGGGAGTGATGTACTTGTCACATAGGCGTGTAAAGTAGGTTTACATCCAACGTTTGCAAAGCATGCATACTTCACAGCTAAAATCGGAACCAATACAAAATCGCTGTTATTATAAATCTTAATGCAGTTTTTTTTTTTTTTTGCAAAACATTGATGATTTTTTTATGGATCGGAAATCTTATAAATTCTCTAGAAAAAAAACAGGAAGCTGACGTCTAGTTTCAACTTGCCTCATAGTCATATAAGGTTTGAGCAATTTTTTGTATTTGCTTAAAGCTAACTTTGAAACAAAGTAACAAAAGCAAACATTCATGTTAGCGCACAATATTTTAGGGTTCTCTATCGCAGCTGGGATTCAGTTGTTTAATATTTTTATTGCAATATGCTATTCTCCTCAGAAAATGCCAGATAGCTTTAACCACTAAAAGTATTTTTTACTAAAAGAAAACGTTTTGGAAGTTAGTTAAACCAAAAAAATTGGTATTATTCGTATATTTAAGATATCAGCGTTTTTCTTGGTGCTCGTTCAATCGCCGGCCAAACAAGTTGGTTTTGGGAAAATGGAACAATGGTGGATGATTCAAGATATCCTCCATCTAACCAATCTGTTTGCCAACAAATATCTCTACCTTTAACTTATGATGATGGAATCAATTTGTTGCAAAAAGATTGTGATCAAGATGAAGCATTTTTTGCGTGTGATATTCCATTACGTAAGTTGCGCGCCAGGATTTTAAAAAACAGTAATACTTGTGCTTAGGTCTTTAGACTACTGCCACTAACTTGACCAAGTGATATTTAAGGGGCTTGAGATATCTTGACAACGGTTTCATATTTGCTCCAGTCTAATCCACAATGTCGGCGAATCCACAGCGTTTTCTTATTTTTAGCGTTGAACGTCAAGGAGGGAATAATCTTTAAATAAAAATTTTACCGTTTTTAGTTTGACTTGATTAGAGCCAAACCTGTGTCCACCATTTCAATAGCAAACACTTCACTCATACTAGACCACTTTTATTGGTTGTTACACAATGAAAATTACAAGTCAGCTGTTCAACTGTAAACTTTTATAAAGCGAAAATCTCGGCCAGAGAGCGCCCAAAACACCAAAATATTATATCAACATTAAGAAAGACAAAAAAAAACAGCCTATGTCTTATTGCTCGTCACTTACTGCAGCAAGCATTTCAGCAATGCACTAAATGGCAGAATAAGATTATTTGATTGCTAGTCAATTGTTTTATTTATTATTTCAACTACTCACTCATTTTTCTGATTATGCAGACTGCAGTAATGTTTTGTTGAGTACAGTATAAACAAAAATAATGGCAATATCTTTATGAAACTGCTATTTGAATTTTCCAACAGATCAAGGGCTGCTGTGATATCGTCAACTGTCGATTTAATAACAACGTTTTAGACTATTCATGGCAATATCGACAAAACGCTTCAAAACAATCACATTTATACATTACTTTAAAATCATATTCTTTAAAATCAAATTAACATCATTTCCTTAAAATCATATTAATTATAGATTAACATAAGTATTAGTTTTATGGCATGTTCAAATAATTCTGAAATTTGGTTTCATTCTGTTAACTACTGTATTTCAAAGACAAATTTCCCTGTTCCTTCAAAGGTCTGTTACCAGTAGTTATGTATATGGCGTGTTCGGTGCACAGAGGTCACGTGACTGCACTGTAACCGTCCTTGTGTCTCAATATGCCGGTATCGGCGCACATCTTAGTGCCGTGTGCAAAAATAGGGGAGGGAGACCGGTATCGGTGCACATCTTAGTGCCGTGAGCAAAATAGGAGGTTTCCCAAAGTCACGTGACAATTTGTATCCGAAATAAAAATTTAGAGACACAAAAATATAAAAACTTTTATTGTTTTATATATTTTTTTTAAATATCCGGGATCAGTGCAAATCTTTGTGCTTTAATCAAATCTATTTAGCGTGCTTTTTTTCATCGACTATTTTTATATCGTAATACGAGCGACTGAGTTATCTTGCTGTCTTGCAGTATGTTCGCATATGGACTGTTACGTCACAACGGTTACGTAATTTTTCAGAGCGTTTCGGTTCAATGCGCAAGTTAAAATTGCTGAGTGTTTCGGCTCGGCTAGCAGCTAAAATAATAGGAATAATTTAAAGTTAATTCTTGAATTTTACTAGTATTTCTGTTTAAAACACGACAAAAAGCAAACTGAATATTTCGTAATTCATATTTTTATTTGACGAAACTAAATAATACACCAAATGCACCAACAAGTCGAGTATCTATTTTTCTTTAGTTTGTACTCCAAAAATTTGAAATCTCACGATTTGTTAGTAGCATGCAGCGAATGGCAGTTCTTCGGGTATACAGTTCATTGAATGAAAGTGTAGTTTGATGCAACTTTTTATATCCTCCAAACGTCTTGTACATTTCTCTTTTTTTTCTGACATCTCTGGCACTTATATTAAAGTTATAGTTTAACCATTCATTCCAAGGCAGTCTTATGTTTCCTTTTATTTTTTCGTTTCTCCACAATCCATAGAAATATTCTAAAGCTTGTCCATATTCCATATAAAATTTTAAAAAATATTTGTTACCAGTCTTTTCGTACTTGACACAATTCTCCAAATATTTCTTGATATCTTCGAAATTTGGTTCTTCAACACATAATCTTGGTAAATCAAAAACTTCAGAAATTGTAAGACTTTTTTTTAAATAATCATGAAGTTCTATACCTTCAAGTTTATGATTTCTGGAGCGCATTGTGGGAGGTAACTTGCTCGAAGGTTTTTTGGGTTCTATTTCTGAAAATTTACCTTCTTTTAAGCTTTTAATATATTGGACCATTTGTTCATGATATTTCAAATGATCATTTATAATTTTCAAATCAGTCTCATCCCAGCAGTAACCTTCTTTACAATCCATCTTTAATGACTAACAACAATGTTGCTTGGATCATGTGACAGTCAATGGTAAGGTTTATAGTCAATGGTAAGGTTTATAAGCGTTATTTTTCGTGTGAGTGGTGAAGAGTTTCAATAGCTCAGTTGGTAAAGACGCTGCTTTTTTTTAGACATTCATAATCAAGAGTCTTATGTTCAAACCTCAGTTGAGTCACAAAACGAAGCTTCTAAAATATCGCGGTCGAAGCGGGCCGCCAAGAAGAATACGTCACAATCAATCAAATAAGCTCAATAGAAAGCATAAGAATACGTCACAAAACGAAGCTTCTAGAATATCGCGGTCGAAGCGGGCCGCCAAGAAGAATACGTCACAATCAATCAAATAAGCTCAATAGTCTTAAGTTCGAGCCTCAGTAAAGGCATGGTCGATTAAAGCATAATCAATAGTCTTAAGTTCAAACCTCAGTTAAGGTCACAATCAATCAAATAAGCTTCTTTACCATTTGGAGACACTTTTATGATAATTTCATTTGAATTTCGAAGTTTTAAATTGTTTAATCGATTATTATCAGCTTTTTTGTTTAAGTGAATGACTTCTTCTCCTGCGTAGTTTCAAATTATATGATCTGTTATCAGAGCGAATCTTGTTGATACGCTCCATTCTAATTAAACATAGCTAATTTTTACGTTTGAACTTCGAAGTGTTAAATTCATTAATCTGTTGTCTTCACATTTTTTATTAATATGCTTAATCTTTTGTCCATCTTTAAGTAGTCCATGAAAACACTCCCATATAAAATTATGAACATAGATACGACCCCAGTAATCTTGGACAGTCATTTCATAATATCCTTTCTCAGTTATTCTACCAAATGTTGGTTCTCTAGTAACAACATGAACAACGCATCCATCAATGCTCCCAGCATATGCTTGATGTGTTGGATGAAAATAAAACTCACGATTTTCAATCACTAATTTAGTACTCATTTTTATTTAACCACAGACAAAATTTTCTTAAGTATAAAAAGTATTTAAAGATAATATCTATTATATAATAAAATGAACCAATCAAATATTTTAGATCAGGCGGTTCCAGATATTGGACTTTCTACTTTAAAACCGTCACCCTTTAGAAATTTTCCCCCAACCTTAAAGAAAATAGCTCTTAATGCAGCTGGTAAAGTTCAAAAGCGTATAAATGATTTTGCCGATTGGCTGATGGCTTACGTACCACCAACTATTAAAGCAAGTGCTTCAGCAGCATTTCAAAAAATTTTAAATCTTTTTCCTAAACGGGTAATTAAAGTGCAGTTACTCAAAACTGCTCTGAAAAACTATACTAAATCTTATGATGTAGATATTGTTGATTTTAGCCCATTGAAACAATTGAATGAAACAGAGAAGGTAGTGCAAGATAAATTACGGTTAGACCTGGTTAAAATGAAAGGATTAAAAGTAACAATTACTCTTAAAATTACATTTGAAAAACAAACAGAAGACAAAGCAGTAACCAAGACAGCATTTTTTAACAGCAAAACAAATGTCATCTTAAATAAAGATGATGTGAGTGAAATGCAACAAAATGCATCTAATCAAATAATAAATAAAATTGGAAATTGGCTTAGTGAAGGTTCTGGATGGTCTATATTTTCTGTTGATGGGCACTACGTTAACTTAGTTCAATATACCCCTCTTCATGGATCAAGTTATTGTGCATTACCGGAAGAACTTAGAAATGCTAAGAAAGGACTAATTAACATCAAAAACAAAGACAACGAATGCTTTAGGTGGTGTCATTTAGCTAAAGTATTTAGTGAGAAAGTAAAAAGCAATCGTGAAAGAATAAGTCATTACAAAAAATATGTAGACACACTAAATTATGACGGTATAGAGTTTCCAGTTTCTATCAAGCAAATACCAAAAATTGAAGAACAAAATAACGTCAGCATTAATGTTATTGGTTATGAAAACAAGCAACGCTTTCCTTTATTTGTGTCTAAAAAGGTGTGTGAAACAACTCTCGATTTGTTATTGATAATGGAAGACGAAAAGCAACATTATGTTTGGATAAAAGACTTTAATAGATTTATGTATAATCAAAGCAAGCACCAACACAGAAAACATTTCTGCAGATATTGTCTTCAATGTTTTAGCAGCGAGGAAATTCTACACAAACACACACCAAACTGCGTAATTATAAATGGAAAGCAAGCAATACAAATGCCCAAAAAAGGTAGCTCGGTGAAGTTTAATAACTTTCATAAACAACTACCAGTTCCCTTTGTTATATATGCTGATTTTGAAGCAATAACTCAAAAGATTGACAGCTGTCAGCCAAATGATGAAAAGTCCTACACAGAAAGATACCAAAAACACATCGATTGCGGCTATTCCTACAAGATAGTTTGTTGCTATGACGATAAATTCAGTAGACCAATTCAACTGTATAGAGGTAAAAACGCTGTTTATAAATTTTTGGAAGCTATGTTGGAAGCAGTTGACTATTGTGAAAAAACGAAAAATGAACATTTCAATCAACCTATGGATTTAACGAACAAAGATGAAGAAAACTTTCAAGCAGCTACAAAATGCCACATTTGTAAAAAAGGCTTTTCTGAGGAAGACAAAAGGGTTAGAGATCATTGTCACGTTACAGGAAAATACAGAGGGGCGGCACATAATGAATGTAATAAAAACTTCAGACTTACTCATAAGATACCAGTAATCTTTCATAATTTAAGGGGTTATGATTCACATTTTATTATGCAAGAAATAGGAAAGTTTGAGAAGGATATTAAAGTAATTCCAAACAATCTAGAAAAATACATGGCTTTTTTCTTAGGCAGATATTTAAAATTTATTGATAGCTTCCAATTCATGAGTAGCTCATTAGAAACTCTGGTTAAGAACGTTCCACTTTCTGACTTAAAATACACATCACAAGAATTTCAGGATGAAAAACTAGAACTAATGAAAAGAAAAGGAGTTTATCCCTATGATTATATGAACAGCTTTGATAAGTTTGACGACAGAAACCTCCCATCAAAAAAGGAATTCTATAGTCTTTTAACCGATGAAGATATAAGCGATGAGGATTACAAGCATGCGCAGAATGTGTGGACTACTTTCAAGTTGGAATCCATGGGACAATACCACGACTTGTACCTTAAGTCAGATGTTTTGCTGTTAGCAGATGTATTTGAGAAATTTCGAAAGACTTGTCTTCAATATTACGAATTAGACCCTTGCCATTATTTTACTTCTCCCGGTTTATCATGGGATGCAATGCTTAAAATGACTGAAATAAAACTGGAATTAATGACAGATATTGACAAATTTCTTTTCATTGAAAAAGGTGTGAGAGGGGGAGTTTCATACATTTCTAAAAGATATGCTAAAGCTAACAACAAATACATGAATAATTACAATTCAAAGCAGCCATCAAATTATATTACATATCTTGATGCAAGCAATTTATACGGATGGGCAATGAGCCAAAGTTTACCAACGGGTGGTTTTAAATGGCAATCAGAAAAAGAAATTGATTTAGCAAATTTACCTAAAGGAAAAGGACTAATACTAGAAGTTGACCTGGACTATTCTGAACATCTTCATGATAGTCATAATGACTATCCATTAGCTCCAGAAAAAATGGAAATTAAACATCACCTCCTTTCAGACTACTGTAAACAATTACAAACTCAGTTTAATATAAAAGTTGAAGGAGTTAAAAAATTAATACCTAATTTAAAGTCAAAAAAGAGTTATGTTCTTTATTACAAAAACTTAAAGCAGTATATTGAATTAGGCTTAAAAGTTACAAAAGTTCATCGGGTATTAGAATTTAACGAATCACCTTGGTTAAAAAAGTATATTGATTTCAATACAGAAAAGCGAAAAACCGCCAAGTCTGACTTTGAGAAAGATTTTTTTAAACTTATGAACAACTCAGTGTTTGGAAAAACAATTGAAAATCTTCGTAAACGTGTCAATGTTACTCTGATCAACGAACCAGAAAAACTATTAAAGCATTGTGCAAAACCAACCTACGTTAGCAGCAAAATATTTAATAAAAATCTTGTTGCAGTTCATAAAATCAAAGCATCTTTAACCCTAAACCGCCCCGCGTATGTAGGAATGTGTATTCTCGATATTTCAAAAACGTTGATGTATGATTTTCATTACAATTACATTAAAGAGAAATATGGTGAGAATGCAAAACTCTTATTTACAGATACAGATTCAGTAACATATGATATAAAAACAGAAGATGTATACAAAGATTTTTGGGCTGACAAAGACAAATTCGACTTCAGTGGTTACAAAGAAACCTCAGACTTTTATGACCTAAAAAACAAGAAAGTAATTGGAAAGATGAAAGATGAAACCGCAGGTGTGCCAATAGTAGAATTTGTTGGACTTAGATCTAAAATGTACAGCTACGTCACAAATGATGAAAGAGGTTGCAAAACTGCAAAAGGAATTAAGAAAAATGTTGTGAGGAATCTGTTAAAGCACGAAGATTACAAGAACACGCTCTTCAATAATCGTCAAATGTTTCATAAAATGAAATCAATTAGAAGTGAAAACCACAAAATTTATTCTGTTGAAATCAACAAGAAGTCTCTTTCATGTTTTGATGATAAACGATATATTCTTTCTAATGGAATTGATAGTTTTGCCTATGGTCATTATTAATTTTAAAAAATATATGCTATTATAAAAAAAGATGGATGAAAATTGTTGTGAAAATCCTGACATAAAAATTATAAATGGAAATAGAACTTGTATTAACTGTGGTGTAGTTCATCACCCATATTTTGTAAACGACTGGATTGATTATAACCCACGTAATGTTGTTTTACGTAAATCAGTTTACTGCAGAACTGCTTATGTTAAAAATAAATTACAACGCCTTGAATTGTCTGCTGATGAAATACAAGCATTTATGAACATTTGGACAACCGTGGAAAACCAACTACAAAGCTTCACTGGTAAAAGGTTTCCTAAGATAGATTTTTTTATAAATAAAATCTTAGAATATTTGGACATTTCCAAACAAGCTTCATACAAAATTAGTAATGCATTACGTAAAAAATATGAAATCATGTGGAAACAAATCGTTTAGCATGTAATTTTTCATAGCTTTCAGAAATTGGTGGACATATATCAGCAACTTGGTCATCAACCATAGCAAGTTCTCTTTCGAAAAACTCGTCAATATCACCAGATCTTAAAAACAATTTTAACTTGTTGAGTAATTTCTGATACGATTGATAAGCATATGTACAAGACTCAGTTTTTTTGGAAAAATTTTTCTGTGTCGTTATTGTCTGTAAAAGAACACCTGTACCGCTAACAGACGCCAAGAAAATCGGATTTAATGTAACAGAACCAACCACGGCCCCAGTTGTAGTAAAAACAACAGATGACAGCTTTAGAGCTAAATCCATTCTTTTAAATTTTTTAAACATTTTCTTATAACACCAATACTGTTTGTGATAAGTGTGATACAGTTTTGTCAATTCATTCACTTGTTCTTGAGTCAATTTTCTACTAATGTGGTTAAAGTCCATTGTTTATTTTACGATATACAATTATGCTTCTGGTTGATCACCCACTTCAAGCTGTTTAACTTTAATTACAACGCTGCTCATATTCATTGATACCGAAGAATTTGAAGAAACATAGTTGTATTGTATGCGAAACTCATCTCGAGAAGGATTAGGAAAAACAATGCAGTTTAAATTAAAGCAATCGAATGGGGGTGTTACTGTTGTTTTACATATTTTATCTGTTTCTCCTTGACTAACACGAATTACATCAATATGTAATTTGTCTTCGTCATCATAACTGGTAACTTTCACAAGTCCGCTTACGCTTATTTCGATGTAACTGCTGGTTACCTCATCTCTCAAATGAATACTATCGGATTGCAAAGACAGAAAATCGTTTCCAGTGACAAGAGGTGCACTCACGAAATGTAAATTGTGATCTGTATTTGTACGAACTGAATGAATAGCACTTGATGGAATTGGCCTCGAATCAGGTGTCGAAGAAGCACCCAAAAATATTTGAAATTTTGGGCGATATATATTTCATTTAAAATAACGTTTATTTATTGCACTGGTAGGTTCGGAAGGTCTACCTACGTTGAAAATGGTATGATTTTTCATATCTAAGTTTCGTGAAATGGTTACATTATCGTCTTCGGTTTGAATGTGTTGCGTTATTTGGTCAACATAATTTTTGTTTGCTGCTTCACCCGGTGCTGTGGGATCTCGTAAATTTATGATAGTGTGTAATCCTTGTAAGTTAATATTATCTCTCACATTTGTAACTAAATTTTCAACAAATTGTTTAGTTGCCGCATCAGAAGGTAGAATGGGATCAACAAGTCCTTTTAGAATCAATGATTCACCTAATTCAATTGATGCGTTGTTAGGTGGAATATTTTCTATACGAAAGACCCTGTTTGGTAAACGACCAAGTACTTCCACACCATATATTTGAGACCTCTGAATTTGAATTTGAGAGGGCGATACAACATATTGATCATCGTTGTTTATACCTAAAGTAGCCAACCTCGAACCAAACTCAGAGCTTTCGGCAAAGTGGACAATGTTGCTAATTGCATTATCCAAGAATCCTTTATTTACACTATCTGATTCTGTTACAGGATTGGCTAAGTTTGTAATTTTGTGGTTGTTTAAGTTTAAATCACCATACATTATATCTCCTGACTTGGAAACTTTGTGTTCAATACCTACAACCTTAACAGTACTTGAAGATTGACTTCCACTTGTTCCAAATTTTGAAATATTCATTTTGTCCTTCTTTATTATAAATGAATATAATAAACTTTGATAAATATTTAAGTGGGGACAACAAGCAAATCAAACATCATTATCTTCTACCAGATTGCCATTACATGATAGTAGGATCGATAGGATCAGGAAAAACAAATTTGCTTTTAAACATGGTTCTCAAGTGAATGAATTACGACCTTTGTTGTGTTTATACTGTTAATCCTGAGCAAGATAAGTATCGATTTTTAAAAGAGCAAGGTATTGAAGTGCTAAGCCCTGAAGACTTGCCTCCAGTAGAAGAGCTTGACCCTCAACAGAAAGTAATAGTTTTTGACGACATTAAGCTAGACAACATGAAAAAACTAATGGAATACTTTTCTTTATCTAAAAACAGAAATTGCAACTGTATTTACCTCACCCAGTCATACTTCAACACTCCGAAGTACATAAGAAGAAACACTAACTGTTTTGTTTTTTTCGGGAACTTAGACAACAAAGATATCAGACACATTACTGACGATCATGCTAAAGGTATAACAAAAGAAGAAATGGAGTCGATTTACCGTGAAGCAACCAAAGATCCTTACAATTTTATGGTGCTGGACAAAACAGCCAAACACCTACCCCTTCGTTACAGAAAATGCTTTGACCATTTTTGGGTTTAAGCTTTCAATGCTATATAGTAAACATGCCATTTGTAAATGAAGAAGAGTTGAAAAACAAAAATAAACTCGTAAAGGATTATATTAATAACCGAAAGTTTTTGAAACAAAAGCTGCAAAAAGAAATTGTAGCCAAACAACAACTGCAAAAGTCTGCCTCTGAAATATTTCGTCCCATTACTAAAACGTTTGAAGAAACTCAGAAAAAAACTGATAAAAGGCAAGACCAACTAATTCAACACATACAGCAACAGCTTGCCATTGAAGATAAACCTCGATCAATTTATACTGTGCACTTTGAGAGTGCTTTCGATAACGAAGAAAAAGAATTGCTTACACAAAACAATTTTGAGACTGATATTGTTGAGCTTGTAAAACGCGGGCCAGATTACATAAACGCATTGAAAGACAGAGCTAGATTAATCAATCAAAGATTAGGTGGTTTACGAAGAAGACGCAATGTTGATACAGAAGTGATTGATGAGCAAATAAAAACTTTTAAAAAGTACAGAGAAAAATTAAATAAATTATTAGGAGGAATGGAACTTTCCTTTGGAAGAGGGCTTAAAGATCCCAACAAACTTTGTGAAAGACTTAATTTACTAGTAGCAGCCAAACAAGCCGGCAATAATAACAAACGTTTGGATCAAGAAATTGCAAACATTTTGAAAAAACTAAAATTAAACAAATGCATTTCACACTGCGACCACCAAAAATTATTTGACAATATATTAAAATGACATCAATACCACTTTTCTTTGACTCTAGGAAAGGACAAGGAAAATCAGAAGATTTTATAACTAGCTTTAATCCACCGTTGCAACTAGACATTAAAAAAAGTTACGAGATGTCCTTAATCAATGCTCAAATATGGTACTCTTGGCATAACATAACGAGCAGCAATAATAAATTTTTTTATTCACCAGATGGAGTAGCTGCACGACTATTATCGATTCCTCCAGGGAGCTATAATATTGAAGATCTCAATAATGAAATAAAGTACTTGATGGAACAGAGACGTGATGACAAAAATAATATAACTATAACACCAAATTTTAATACATTAAAATCAAGAATTGAACTTAAAAATGATTACATAGTTGATTTTCGAATTCCAAATTCAATAGGTGACGTTTTAGGATTTGGTTCGGCATTTTTGGGTGTAAATGGAATTCATAATAGTCAAAATCCTGTAAATATTACAAATATCAACAGCCTTCAGATTCATTGCAGCTTAATTGATGGAAGTTACATAAACGGAGCGTCTAGTGACTTACTTTATACTCTTAGTCCAAACGTACCACCGGGATATTTGATTCAAGTTGAACCTAAGCAAAACATTTACGTTCCAATCAAAAATTTAAGTCAAATTGATAGTATCCGATTCTCTATAAAAGATCAAGATAACAATTTTGTAAATATGAATAATGAACGAGTGACTTACTACGTTCACCTCAGAGAGATTATGTAGTTTAACTATAAATGTTATCACAAAGAGAAACTAGATTTCATAAAAAGAAAATCATTGGTGGAAGTTTGCTTAAAAATGTTTACGACAAGGTAAGAAACGTAATCAGCACTGGTTCTAAGATTCTTAACAGAATTCCTACTGGAGTGAAGACTGAGATTAAAAAACTAGCTGCACCTTTACTGAAAAAAGCCTTAGAACCCACAAAAAAGACATTAGAACCAGTCTTAGAAAATATGCCAATAAACAAGCGTATTATCAATGACAGAGAATTAGAAAATCTCAACGACAGATCGAGAGCTATCTTAAGTAATTTAATTGCTGGATCAGGATTTAAAAATTATATATCTTAATTATAAAATGACAGAACTAACTAATCCATATTTGCAAATTAAAGAAACAAACTTAGTGGACAATTCAATTACTGAGTTTGAATATGTCGAATACCTTCCGAGAGACTCAAATAACATGAACAAAGATGGTCAGCACATTATTGAAACAAAAGATGAAGATGTTTTTCTTCTACCGCATAAAGCATTCCTAGAAATCAGAGGAAAACTTCAAACTAATGCGAATGCTAATTACAATAACAATGACGTAATTTCATTGGTAAATAACGGTTGGTCTTTATTTCAAACTGCGCAATATCAATTAAATAACCAAACTATAGAAAACATAAACCTTTATCTACCTCAAGCATCAACAATACTCAATTTAGTTAGCTTTAGTGATGATTATTCAAGATCAACCGCCTCTAACATGCTGTGGTTTAAAGACACTGGAACTGGTTCCCCATCTCTTAAACAAAATTTTGGTGGTGTAGCTGATGATGCGAATGCAAATGCTGTACGTGATGGTCTTAGAGCAATTGTTGAAATATACAACAACAATCTACAAGCAAATATTGGTTTCACCGCAAGACAGAACATTACTACGGGAAATAAGCAAATTACTTTAATGCTTCCTCTTTCCCAAATATTTGGATTTTGTCGTGATATCGATAAGGTTTTTAGGGGTGTTAAACACAGTATAGTCGTGGATAGAGAAACATCTAATAACTATATTTTACGTGCAAATGGTGTTGCTGCTGGTAAGTTTAACATAAGTCATATCTCTTTGTGGATGCCTAAAGTGAAACCAAGTTTAAGAGTTGAATCGGAAATAGATGCTATGTTAGTAAAAGGACATATAAAACAGCTATACTTTGAACAAATGAGAGTGTATCGAACAATGTTTCAGTCAACAGAAACAAGCATGACTTGGAGAATAACAACCCAGCCGGGAACAGAGCTTCCCAGGCATGTGTTTGTTGCGTTTCAATCGAGTGAACGAGATAACAACCAGCAGCTAAATAATATGATTTTTGACAATGCAAACTTAAGACGTATTAGTTGCAGAATAAACAGCATTCAATATCCTGAACGAGAATTTGAATGTAATTTTACTCCACAAAATAGAAATTATTCGCGTTTATACATGAGTTTTCTAGAGGCTGTAAACAAATACCAAGACGCCGACACGGGCTGTCAATTATCAGCTGAAGACTGGGCTAGTTTGTATCCAATTCATCATTTTGATGTTAGTAAACACAATGAACGACTTAAAAACAGCTCGGCAGATATTGAAATAAGGTTTAGTCTTGGTGGTAACTTTAGAAATATTGCAAACAACGCTGACCAAGCTTTCTATGTTTATGCAGTCGTACTTTCTGATAGATTCCTTCAGTTAGAAGGACTTTCAGGTCGAATGAAAATAATTATCTGAGTATAAATAAAAATGTATGTTAAAATCGGATTAAATTTATCACAATTTCAAAAAGAAAAAATAAAACAAGCTTTTCAAAACAAAACTGGGCTTACACTCACATTTTATAACCACCAGTTACAAGGATCAGACTTTCTTGGTTTAACAAAGACGCAAGTTAACAAAATAAATGATGCTAAAGCAAAATGTTCAGGTGTTACTTTGAAGCTATCAAAACTACAAATTTCAAAACAGGGTGGTTTTATTGGAACTCTTTTAGCAGGTTTAGCAGGTAGCTTGCTGCCCAGTTTGTTAGGAGGAAAAGGACTTGTGTTACCTGGATCAAAGGGTAAAGGGCTTATGTTGCCTGGAACAAAAAGACAAGGTAGGTCTTATCGCTTCGACGAACCTCAGATTCTCGGAAAAGGTTTAATACTAGGAAAAAATTCTCCTTTCAAAAATGTTCCGATCTTGGGTTTGATTTTATAAAGTCTAATATAAAATGTACCACGATTACTCATTGAACTTGACACAAAATCAAAAGAAAAAAATTGCAAATGCATATAAAAGAAAAACTAGTGTAAGTGTTAGACTAACAAATGCAAGTTTACAGACTAAAGGCAACGTTAGTTTGCAACTGATGAGTCGACAGATAAATAGAATTAACAAATCAAAAGCGTCTGGACACGGTATACAAATAAACTTCAGTAAAACGCAATTGCAAAAACAAGGTGGTTTCTTAAGTAGCTTACTTAATTTAGGAAAACTAGTGTTACCGTTTTTAGCTAAAAAGGTTTTGCCAACTTTAGGATTAGCAGCTGCTTCCGGGGCCATCCAAGGAGCAACTAATAAAGCAGTAAATAAATGAAACCATTAACAAACTTAGACATTGATAAAATCATGATTAAGTGTGACAATTATCGAGGAACATTTAGCAAAGATATGTTACCAAAAGCAATGAATAAAAATGAGTCAGCTGTCGTAAACTTGCAAGATTATTTTGCGGGTAGTGGAACTCATTGGATTTGTGTTTACAACGAAGAAAAATCAGATAAAGTAGAATACTTCGACAGCTTTGGACTTGTACCCCCAAATGAAGTTGTTAAATATATGAAGACTACAAACAAAAACATTATTTACAATGATGCTCAAATTCAAAATATTAACTCAATTCTTTGTGGTTACTACTGTGTGTATTATATAACAGAGCGAAATAAGGGGAGAACAGCAAACGAACTATTGTTAGATTTTCATGAAAAACCTACACCTTTTAATGAAATGTTTATGAAGTTTTATGTGTCATATATTAAAGATGGAAACTTATTGTGTTAGAGAAAAGAAAAAAACTAAATGTGTTCCAGGTTCTGATGAAATTATAAAAGCAAAAGGAAATGGTCGCCTGATGTTACGTTGCATTTGTGCTAGTTGTGGTATTACAAAGCATAGTTTCATTAAAACCAACAAAAAAGGAGGCTTGTTAGACCTTCATGCTGCGATAGGAAAATTACCAAAACCAAAAGGTGGGTTCACTCTTCCAAGTCACAAGTACACTGGGCCATATAATCCTTTGGATAAACAACTTGATTCGAACGACCAACCTTTATTTGGGCAAGAACCTTACAATCAAATAGATGCTATTGCAATAAAACATGATATTTGTTACCGTGATAATGACAATAAAAAAGGTAAACTAAAATGTGATAAAGATATGTTAGACAGTTTATCGCAAACAAAAACGAAAGGTATCCGGAAATCGTTTGATAAAAAGTTAGTACAAGCAGCAATTGGAACTAAATATAAGTTGGGGTTAGGTGCAAAAAACGGGAAAAGGCGTCGTGGCAAACAGAACTAGCTGATGAACTACACAAACCAGTAAAGAAAAAGTTTCTGCGACGCCGAGTTATAAGCAAATCAATTGATGAAATATGGGCGGCTGATTTAGTAGAAATGCAAAAGTTTAGCAAATGGAATAAAGGTTACCGATATTTACTTATGGTTATTGACGTATTTTCTAAATTCGGATGGATAGTCCCTTTGAAAGACAAAACGGGTAAAACTGTTGCTAATGCTTTCAAGAAAATCTTCAAAGAAATAAGAATCCCAAAATTCTTGTGGACTGATAAGGGAAAAGAATTTTACAACAAAAATACGAAAAGCCTGTTGGACCAACACAACATTAAATTATATTCAACTGAAAATGAAGAAAAAAGTTCTGTTGTTGAACGCTGGAATCGCACTATCAAAAATAAAATGTGGAAGCAATTTACAAAACAAAGTTCAACTCAGTACTTAGACATGCTACCTGAGATAGTTGATGAGTACAATAACAGCTATCATTCATCCGTGAAAATGACGCCTGTTCAAGCAAGCAAAAAAGAAAATCAAGGATTTGTTTGCTATAATTTGTACGCTAAAATTAAACCAATAAAAACAAAAGCAAAATTTAAAGTTGGCGACACAGTTAGACTTTCAAAATACAAGCGAAAACTTTTTGACAAGGGTTTTACTCCAAACTGGACAGAGGAACTGTTTTTAATTTCTAAAGTTTTAAATACCAATCCACACACTTACGAAATCACTGATCTTCGTGGTGATTCAATTTCTGGAACTTTCTATGAACAAGAACTTTTGAAAACGAATCAAACTAAATTCAGAATAGAAAAAGTTGTTCGCAAAGATAATAAAAAGAAATCGGCATTAGTTAAGTGGTCTGGATACAGCAATGATTTTAATAGCTGGATTCCGATTGAAGAATTAGAGCAACTTAAATCTACATATAAATAAAAGATGTTTTGTGGATTTCAACCTTCAAATTTATCAGTTCCAGAAAATATAGAAGATATAAAACAAAAGTGGAATAAACGTGTTTTAACTTACTGTATCACGAACTTAACACCAAAACTTACAGAAGAATCGATACACAAACAAATTGATTCTGCTTTTAAAGTTTGGGATAAACCTACAGCACTTAAATTTAAAAAAGTACAGCCAAATGAGCCATGTGACATAAAAATTAGTTTTTGTGCAAAGGAACATGGTGATGGTTTTTCTTTTAAAGGTAAAGGGGGTGTTTTAGCTCATGGATTTTATCCAGGTTCAGGAATTGGGGGTGATTTACATTTCGATGCTGATGAAGATTGGACAGACCAAGAAACACCTCCCAAACACAACTTATTTGTAGTAGCTGTTCATGAAATAGGTCATTGTTTAGGTTTAACCCATTCACAAAGTACAGATTCTATCATGTATCCTACTTATAAACACGAGTGGTCAAAAGTATCAAGTGATGTTCTATCAAAAGAAGACATTGAAAGAATACAAAAGGCGTACGGTAAACCCAAAGTGAAAATATTTAATAGCAATGGCTTTACAATTAAAGTGAAACCTATAGAAAATGACAAAATCAAACTAATTATTGAAAAGAATTAAACGCGACTGAAGCGCAATTATGAGCACAAGTTGGTTACATGTGACAAGCGCTCAATTGCGAATTTAAAAAAAAATTTGAAACACACGGACGGTTTCAGTGCATTTTAAGTCATTTTGTTTCCAGTGCATTTTTGAGATTCAGGTGACCTGCTTTGCACTGAATGATTTTTATTGAGAATGGGCCGACTACAGTGCAGTCACGTGACCTCTCTTAATTTGAGACACAAGGACGGTTACAGTGCAGTCACGTGACCTCTGTGCACCGAACACGCCATATACATAACTACTGTTACCGTTCTGCGCAGTCAAATCCTTGAAAAACAAAACGGTGTACGTTTGCACAGTTTCAAAACAACAAAAAGCGTAACTGTTTTTACGTCAACTACTGCTTTTGAAGTCATATTTTTAAAATAGGAGTTCAAATAAAAAGTAAAGTCAGGGTTTGAAACTAAACTCAGCTAAGTTAAAGAAAAGCACATTTTTAACCAAAAAACATTTTGTGACCGAGTGAATATAATTTAACATTTGTCCTCGTGTAATTGTCTGCGGTAACTGGTTACTGGCACATATTGTTTATTGCTATGGGCGGTATTGCATTATGAACAAATATCGGGAGACGAAAAGAGTTTAACTTCCTTTGTTCACTCACTGTATATACATCACTAATTTGATTTACCGGTAGGTCGTCATTAATTATTATTTATTTTTAACTTTCATTATTCATTCATTTTGCTTGATAAATAAATACACCTTACGAATCATAGCGTACGGACTCACCAAAAACATATATTTGACTAAGTACATATTTTTGGCTTTACTACTTTATGCGGTCGTTCCACAAAAAGCACCAAAGGTGGCACAAATATTTGAAAGTGATTGGAAACTGGAAATTGGCTTATACTTGAAAGTTGATGATAAAGTTTGAATTTTGTTTGTACAACTTATTAATAGATAAGCAATTAGGCAGAAAGTAATATTTGTTGTATAAATTTGAACATTTTTAGTATTGAAATCAGTAGAATAAAAAAATAGAAATAAATGATAATAATAATAAAAAGTTTTTTTTTACCAAGATTTTAATTAATTAAATTAAATTTTTAATAGATTTTAATTACTTTAAAAGTGCTCAAAGATAAAACCGAAAGCAAAATGCACAAATATCAATAAACATAAAGCAACCTACATTTGTTTATTTCCATTTTGCAGTAAATTTTTCCCTTTCACACATTCCTTGCAAGAACCAATTGAATATAACTTGGAATCTTGGATATGATGTGTTGGTTGGCTTGAACATTTCATCTGCTCGCATTCAGGTTTTGATAAACATAATTAGTACATTGTTAAGTTTATTCGGGAGATAGACCGAGTAAGTGGCGCGTCACGATGCCCATTGTCTGGTTCGTACTGCAAATCGCCCATTTAAATCAATGGTAAAAATCTTACATACACCCAACTTCTAACAAACACTGCAGGTTATTGAAGGCGTTTTTTGTTTGATTTTACCTTTATTAGAAGGGCCAAAGCTTCGTGAATCCATTTCAGGTTATTTCAGTGATCAAAAGTTTTTATAAATGCTTATTAAACTCATTTTAAAAAAGAGTACTTTTACACCGTAAAATAGCGTTTTAACGCTTATTGAATGACATTTGATATTTCTGAGCAGGGTTGCGATAGGAGTATAGGATAAAAGAGTAAAAAGGTATTGTGCTTCGCACAAGTGAAAAGAGTAGTTGCAAATTCTACCGATTTCCTAAGAATAGCTGCAATTTGGCTTCAAATGGGAATCACGCTGCAGGTAAGCTTGTTTTATAATTAAAACTAATCATTACATGAAGTCAAGTTTTTCGATAGAAGATTAGAAGAAGATACAAACACAAAACAGCCAGGTTCTTCAATGGAGGAGGAGTCGGGCAAGTTGACCCTAACAGTAGCGTAGCCAGGGGGGGCGTGACCCTAACATTGGCCTGTGAAGTATGCAAAATCGCACGTTTTTGGTGCTTTTGAGGCCGATTTTTGGTTGAAAATTGAAAACAGCCCCCCCAAAGGAAATTGGGTGCTGAAGTTGTGAAGTATATGTCGAGAAGCGGTCTGAAAAAACGTTTGAATTTTTGATTTCGATTATAACTTCGATTTTTGCCGAAAAATCAGACTCAATTTCGGTGAAGACCTTTTTTCTTTTTTTTTTTTTTTTTTTTTTTTGGAGACCACCTGTTTTTGCGCTGAAAAAACGTTTGAATTTCCGATTTTGGCCGAAAAATCAGACTCAATTTCGGTGAAGACCTTTTTTTTTGGAGACCACTGTTTTTGCGCTGAAAAAACTACTTTTGAATTTCCGAGGTTTCCGAGAAATTCCGTCGCAATTTTCGGACAAATCGTGTGATTCTGATTCAAGAACAATCAAAATTCGGGTCAAGGTCGTTTGCACTTTTCTCACTCTTTCAAAAAAGCACCCCCCCCTTTCTCAAATCCTGGCCAGGCACCTGGACCCTAACCCTGACGAAAAGGAAAGCTGTGAAGTTCTCTAATTTTATTTCTTGGGCACATTTTTTGTAGGTATTTCGACTAGTCTCAATTTCTGTCAAAAGTTCTGCACAAAGAACGTGCATGGAGCGCCAGGAGTCCAGGTTCGAAGCTGGAGCGCCTCGCTACCGTAGTAACGATATTTTTTGTTCAAGCTTTTGTCCCTTTTTTGGCGAAGAAACTTTTGGTTTAACAAGTAATTTTTAAAAAACTTTAAATACTTCCTCAGTGACGACCTGTAACCATGATAACTGCAGTACGACCTAGGTGTTCTACATTACAGGGTAGATCCCAGCTGTCGGTAATATTTTCATTTTTGAGAATAGGGCAACTACGTTGGGTTGTTCTTGAAGTGCCCGCTAAAACATCAATCCAGCCCAGTGGTGCAACCAGAATTTTCAAAGAGGGGAGGAGAAAATTTTTCAAAAAAAGAATACTTTCAAAAAAAGGGACAACAAAGTTGTGGCATTAGGAAATACATCCAAGCCAAGAGGGTGCAGTAATCACATATTAAAACAAAAATTAAAAACGGAACACCACCGGAGCATTACGAAATCAATCGAACAAACATCAAAATTCACAGAAGCCAATGCTGAAAGCAGAACAAAAAATATACCAGTTGCATGCCTAAGACCTAAGTATACCAGTTGCATGCCTAAGTTTCGCCTAATTTTGAGACAGCTGTTTCGCCTAATACCCGAGTGTTTTCGGTAAAGATTTCAGTCAGATTAATAGCCAGTAACCCATGCTTTGTTCAGTAAAGATTTCAGTGAGATTAGTAGGTTAGCTTTATTTGGTAAGGATTTCAGTTAGATTGATAGCCTGTAACCTGGAGTTAGTCATTAAGGATTTCGGATAGCCTGTAACCTGGAGTTAGTCGGTAAGGATTTCGGTTAGAATATAGGCCGTAACCTAGTTTTTTTGGTAAAGATTTCAGTGAGTTTAGCATCTTGAGACCTACAGTTTTGTTTGTAACGATCTCAGTTAGAAAGTTTCAATTAATTTAGCGTAATTTGTTGGGTAAAGATTGGTATGGACAAATTTTTATCTGCAAATATTTCATCATTTTCTAATATTTAGGTTTTATCACTATAATAATGTCATTTTGGCCTTGCTAAGCCTAACTGATGAGCCTTAAAATTAGGCGAAACAGCTGTCTTAGGCATGCAACTGGTATATTTTTTGTTCGGCTTTCAGCATTGGCTTCTGTGAATTTTGATGTTTGTTCGATTGATTTCGTAATGTTCCTGTTAAATGGTGTTCCCTTTTCAATTTTTGTTTTAAAAGAATACTTTCGTCAACTTTACCTTTAGCTCTCGTTCAAGTTGCTTTCCTGAATTCTTGGATAAGATGCTTTACAAACTTAGCTTCACACTGTAGAATCGAACAATCAATACATCAAAGTTGAAAAGCAAAAATGGAAAATTCAACCGAAAACACTCATTCCTCTTACTTTCAGCGTTTTGTGCTGCCTCGTGGCGGAGTGTAATTTAAAGAAGAAATGATTTTTATAATAGCAATTTTTTTCTCTACTAAATATCGTAAGTGACATCGCTATGGGACTGGATGTAGGGGGATTTAGCTCTTCTAGACCTTACCCCTGCAGGCCCCGCCGCGCTTATACCGTATACGTCTGTATATGCGACTTTAATTTTCAGTGCTGGGCACCGCAAGTTTTTTTTTAAGTCCGCAGTCCACAAATCCGCAACCGAATTTTAATTTTTTTAATCCGCAACCGCAAGTCCGCAATTGGACGTTTAAAAGCTTAGTCCGCAACCGCAAGTCCGCAACGACTTTTTGAGATTCTTGAATCCGTAACCGGAAGTCTGCAACTTCGTAATTCTTGAAGTCCGCCACCGCAAGTCTGCAACTTCGTAATATTTGAAGTCCGCACCGCAAGTCCGCAACTTTTTATGAACCGAGTGAAAAAGTTTTGCAATCAATCACGTCCCGAAGTGAACTGCTCAGAGTTGATTGGCAAAAATAAGTCAAAAGTTGTGACTTGTGGGAAGTATAGCAAACGTATGGTGAATACATTCCACGCAATAAAAGCAATTACTCACAATCGTTGATTGTAGTAAATGTACCACAGTATGACTTGTTATTGAGCTGCTTTTTCGGATGGCAAACTTAAGAATTGAATAGCCCAGCTCCACTTACTTTCAGGTCCAACTCAAAACAGATTCAAACGCTTGTAATTTTGGTTAAAGTTTTTAAGTGACTTGACTAAGGGTTTTTAGCCCCCAGCCCTCCTGGTTGCGCTTCTGCTTATACAGTAGGTGCCTAAACTGCGTGGAAGCATAATGTACAACCCTCCGGCGAACCCTCAAAAATGCTACAGTGAAGCTAGGGATTCGGAGATTAAAAGCCATTGAATTACAGTGAGAAGCCATCAAATAGCAAAGCACAATCCGCATTTCCGCTTGCAACAATGTATTCTAAGAAAACAATTTTTTTCGAAGCAGGAAAAGGCAAAGGCAGTAAAAGGGAAAAAAACATTCATATCACTAACTTAATTGTATTACTAAATTTTTAGTCGCTAGTTTCAATAAATACTCTAGGAATGAGATAATCACACGCTACCGCAGTGCCGTCGCCAGATTAAACGAAGTAAGAGGACCCTAGCCGAAAATGGACTGAACTTTTGCGCATAAAAACTGATATTTTAAAGCCGCAATTTTGTATTCATCTTTGGAAAAAGATACATAAAAGCCCGGCAGCGTTTATTAGCTCGTTTCGCATGCGCCGGTATAATCGCTTGAAAAATATGTCTTCAGGAGTGAATGCGACCAGAAGCGCAACAAGGGTTTTGTTAAGTAAGAGAGAGGAGGCTTGAACTAAAAACAAATGTTTTTGCACAAAAATTGTCTAATTTAGGTCCCGTGCAGAACAAACCGTTGCTACTTCAGCGTGTTACAGAGGGAGCTCAGCTGCTGGGTGATTTTTGCAATTTTGCGGCAAAATTAGCAATTTTAACGCCATTTGAATCACATTTCGTATGTTTTAAAACCATATCAATAATTACAGTAAATTGCTAAAATTCAAAAGTCATTGAACGATTTAAATTGTCTAGCCTCTTGAGCCCCCACATACATTAGGTCAAGTCCAAAACACTTTTAAACGCTTATTCTTTTTTTGGTTATATTTTCTAAATGACTGGGTTAAAGGAGACTGATGACCCCTTAGCCTCTTCCCCCTAATTGCGCCACTGACTGCGAACTAAAATAAATCTTGAGTGTGCTCTAAAAAAAACAGCTGGTCTTTTAAAAAAATGTTTTCACGTATTGTTTCAGGTCGTAATCACTAACGAAATATCGGTAACGCTTCTGTAGGCATACATTCCTGTTCTGCAACACATCCGTAAAGACGTGCTAATAAGACGGATTATTGGGTCACGTTTATGTAAAGCAGTTGGTGGCCAGCAATTTTGCAAACAATCGAGAAAACTTCAAACGAGAATCATGCTTGAAAATGATTATTCCTTTTTCCATTATTGCCTGTTGTCTCGTCGTTACGCGATGCTCCAAAAAAGCATTCTGAATGAACCAAAATGGGTGCACAAGCAGTCGTTAGGGGGGACGGCATTCCTGGCCCTACCGTAGCGACGGCACTGGCTACCAGTACAAAAAATGATACTTCAGTGGCAAATTTTGTAAACTCACGGTAAAAAACAACAAAGCCATACTTTGAACCAGGGCTGCAAATTCCAACTTAAACCCAAAAAAAGTCGGTTGTTTTGTCGAACTCGAGAAAACAGTGTTGACTACACTTTGAATCAGGTTAGACTCGCTTGGATACGGCTTGGATACGCTTGCATACGGCTTGGATACGCTTGGATACGGCTCGCCGCGCGCCGTATCCTTCATATTTCTGCAGTCATACCACACTTTGGATAACAATGTTATTCGTCACAAAACACCAAAAATTTGATTCATCCAAAGGAGCACGGCAAAACAAGAAGTCAATTATCAGCTAGCCAAATCAATATCAATTAACCAAAATTTACTAGACCAAAATTTACGCTATTGATTGTACTAACACTATGCTAGACTTTACTAGACTATACTATTAAAAAACTGCCTCGAGGTCTCACTATAGAATTAGAAACATCAGCAACCAACTTACTACACAGCTAGCTTGATACACTAAACTACGAAAATTTGAGACACCACTTCACTCGTACTGTCGAAGACTATCTAATTTAAGCATTAGTAGTAAACTTAAAGATTATGAGATTAAAGGTCTAAAGCCAATACAGTTAAAATAACACAATGACAGTTCTAGAAGATTCTTAAAACAAGCACAAAAGTTGATTTTTTAAAAATTTTTTAAAAAATCAACCAACTATTTGCATAAAAGATGAAAGCGCGGCATGTATTCGTTTCTCACGTTACCAAACAGCATGTCAACAAAAAGAAAGCGATTAAGTCGAAAAGCAGGCCTAGCATTTATGTCAGCCTAAACTCGAAAAACTTGATATTTTTGCCGAACTTGAACTCGAAAAAATTAAATTGATTTCTCATGTTTGACTGGTTAAAAACATGAATATTTTATGAAAATAGCAAGAAATTTTAATATTTGTATAAAACTTGCGGAATTGCGGACTAAAATTAAAAATAGTCCGCAACCGCAAGTCCGCAATTTAAACTGCCAAAGTCCGCAAGTCCGCAACTTTTTTCGTTAGTCCGCAATTGCGGATTTGCAGACTTGCAGACTAACTTGCGGACTTGCCCAGCTTTGTTAATTTTGCATTCACAAAATAATACGAAATCATTTACTTTGCTTGACCTTTCTACACTATGAGATGTTAATTTAAAGCTGTGGCCTTCATTTATTTCTAAAATCATCGTTTACCTTTTTTTGGTCTTAGATTGTCCTTGACTTCACATTTCGCTATGTTTATGATTGTTTAGCAATTGATTTTCTGTACAGTATATCCTGTGAAGTTGTCTGGAAACGCTATTCTGTTTCATAAAAGTACCGTTTTTAAATGAGTGTAATAAGCATTTATAAAAACTTTTGATCACTGAAATAACCTGAAATGGATTCACGAAGCTTTGGCCCTTCTAATAAAGATAAAATCAACCAAAAAACGCCGCCCACTAACCTACAGTGTTTGTTTGAAAATGCGTGTATGAAAAAAGTTTAACATTGATTTAAATGGGCAATTTTTACTGCGATCTACAGTACGAACCACACAATGGACATTGTGATGTCAACACTTACTCGGTCTATATTGTTCCATTTTTTAGCTTTTTTACTTTTTAAATTCAACTTGATTGTGTAGCATTGGAGGGCTTTTTCGTGATTCTGCGAAACAATTTTAATTAGAATTAGTCATGCCAAAAACAGGGTTCTAGATACTGTGCTGCTTAAGAAGGCCAACATAATATAAATTTCCAATATAGCTAACTAAAGTAATACTTAATGGAAAATTTCTACAGGAACTCAACCATATTTAGACTTACCATACGTCCCGGTTTTAAGGCCATGTTCCGGCGACCTGGAAATGTCCGGGTTTTTGTTTCTTTTTGAAGTTCACTCAATAATTCGCAAAAAAAACGTTTTTCTTTTTTGGAGATCACTTGAAAACTCACGCAAAATTTACACGAAGACGTGATGTTTTGTTGGTCTACAGTTAAGTGCTTTTAAATAACTAAGACTGTCCCGGCTCACTGTGTGAAAAATATGGTAAGCCTAACCATATCTTCTCTAAAATATGTATTGTAGTTGTACACCAGCCTTTTTAAATAAATTTTTGAAGTTCTGCTGGTGTTGCAGACTAGCTTCAAGAAATCACGCAAGTGCTACACAAAAGACTAAAATTATTGATGACCTAAGAACAAAAACGATTGCCAGTTTAGAACTAAGCATAGCAACTTTCACTAGAAGCTTTTTGCTTTAACTTAAAGCATCAGTAGTAGAACAAAAACGATTGCCAGTTTAGAACTAAGCATAGCAACTTTCACTAGAAGCGTTTCGCTTTAACTTAAAGCATCAATAGTAGAACAAAAACGATTGCCAGTTTGGAACTAAGCAAAGCAACTTTCACTAGAAGCGTTTCACTTTAACTTAAAGCATCAGTAGTAGAATAAATTACACAATTAACATCACGAATTTATACGCAGTGGCCACCCATTGAATCTTGGTGGCCCAGCTTGGCTTAAAATTCATTATATTATTGAGCAAAAGAACGGCAGGTTACACTAGTTTCCTAGTTAGGATTAAGTAGCTTCATCAGAGCATTGGTTTCAGTAGCAATAGCTAGATGGGTATTCTACTATACAGGGATGTGTGGGATTGTTTTTCTGTGTTTTGCTATCAGTAGTTGATGGCGATTTGCTATCACTACTGGCAGCAATGCTCCGATGAAGCTACTTGATCCTAATTAGTAAAACTTCAGCAATAAAGTCTTTTAAGTAGCCCCTGAGAGATTTCTCGAAGCCTGCCTACAACACCAAGAGAACTTAAAAAATGTTATATATCTTCTCTATTAACTACCCAGAACAGCAAGCTGTAAGATATGTGGTAACCAACCACAGACAACAATCAATGATCACAGCAACCCTTGAAAAAAATGGCTCCAAATTGAACTCTAAACTACTGGCCATCTATCTCGTATCAATTTATAATTAGTCAAAAAAAAAAATTCTGTTTGTTCAACGTTGATTTAATCGGAAAAACACAGATACTCAATTGAAAATTTTTTGCACCTAAGCTTTCTGGTAAAAACTAACCGTACCTCATACATCAGCAATAACTATTTTCTTGATTGTTTCTTTTTGTTTTTGATATGCACCAAAATAGAGGATATTTAGAAAACCTTCCTTGCATTTGGTAAACAGCTGAAATTTAGTTCAAATATTATATTTTTGCTGGCTTAGGCTGGTCAAAGACATGAGTAGAAAAAGCAAAATAACAAGCTATTGCTGTATGCACCAAATAGAGGATATTTAGAAAATCTCTCTTGCATTGGTAAGCATAGTTGAAAATTGGTCCAACAAGCTATTGCTGTATTCTGTTGGTGAATAGTACAAAGTAGCTTATTGTATAATTGCTATCCATTAAACAGATCGATGTTCTGACAATCAATTTTTCGACTTCGGTACCTTACAATGCTTCATCGTATTTGCTGACGGATTTGATCCCTGACATCAATTACACTGTACAGGTATAAATTGACAAATTTAATGGTTTTGCAAAATTCTAGATCATTGCAAGACTTAAAAGAGCTATAAAGTTATCACCAAAATTTTTTCAACAATTAGCGTTTTGAAAATCTGCATTCAAGACAACTGCAATCATAATTTTCTTCTTTCTTCATTCGTATCACGGCATGCAGTTCTAAGCGCTTTTAATTCCAAATCTTTGTCAAAATTTAGCATTATTTTTGTGGGTACCCTGTTGCTTTTTCTTTTCACAGTAAGAAAACTTCAATTCGAATTCTTCTTTATCTACCAAAAATTCTAGCTGCCAAAGTAGTGTTACTAATATTTAAAACAATTATTTTATTATTATCAACCAAAATTTTACTTTCGACAGGTAACAGCTATAATTACTGAGCCGTTCGAAGCCGAAATCACTTCAACCGTAAGTACAATCTCAGCAAGACTACCACCACCTCAATTATCACATGCATACGTTACGTCATTACTTAACTCATGCACTTTGAAGTGGATTCATCAATGGTCGGCAAGCAGCTTTACGGAAAAACCGATCCAGTATCAAGTAAGCTTATACTTTTCTGTCATATCATATCATCAGTAGAAGATCTAAAATTTTGTTGAACAGTTGTTAATATTAAAGTACGTAAAGCGTATGCTGCAGCAAACGCTATTGTAAGCGAAAAAAAAAACCTCGCTGTATCAGCAGTTAGTATTGGTTTGCTCTAGCTTTATGTAACTTACCGACTTCAAAAAGTCTAATTGTAAATACCCTTGAATGACAAAACAGCATACTCAGTTTTTATAGGTGTTTTTTTTAAATTAATATTAAGGTACTGTACTTCCATCAAAATGTCATCCGCAAGTCAAACTTAAAAATAAAAAACTCAATATTAAACTTTTGTCTTAACAGATAAAAAATTTATACGATGAAACAAGCCATACCGTTACAATTGATCGGCCTGACAGCGAGAAAGAACTTGATGAGTTTGAGGTTCTGCTTCAATATGATGTTGATTTTTCATTGTATCCACCAAATACGCCATTAACCTTCATGGTAAGCACTAAGAATTCCGAAGAAAAATTTCCATCAACAGAAATCGCTTGGCATGTCATATTTTTTTAACATTCAGTCCCAATTCCATAGCGATTATAAATCAGCATTCTCTGCAGTGTTGTAAAGAAACAAGAGCAAGCTTTTATAAAGTTTGCATCAAACAAGATTTTCTTATGTTTTTCGTACATAAGGTGTTCAGATAGAATCAGCATTGCAAAAACTTTGAAATTTCTGATCGCTTTAAATTCATATTTTGCAAAAATAAATAAATAAATGATACTATAAATAAATAATTCTCATGTTCGCATCGAAATATACGAAATAAAGTACAGTAGCTTCAACTTATTTCAGATCTTTAGATGTTTAAAAAATTGTCATCTTATATAGCAGAAAATTTCCATAAGATATTTTTGAAAGTAAAACTGCGTTGAAACGAAACAAAGTAAACATAAATCCGTAAAACTAGATGACAAAAGCCTATTAACAAACCAACTTTCGTGTTGGATTTATGGCATGATTTTAACTTCAAATATACAGTACGTAAATTAATTACAAAAACGCTTTTTTTTCTTTTGGTGCAGATACAAGCTGAAGCAGAAGGATGCATGTTTAGCGAATTTATTTATGTTAACGGGTCCTGCATTACCCCATTGCTATTTCCACCTGGTAAATTCTAAATTACTGCACTGTAAATAAAGTTATTCTTTGAATTGTTCATTCTGATTGACTGCTTAGACCCACAGTAAAGGTTTTGGAGAAGATCAAAAGAAAATCCCGTTAATTATTTGCTTGACGTGATCAGTCTGAGAATCGAAAGCATTAGCGTTTAGTTTGATTTCATATGTTCATAAGCTTCATTTTGCAAACAGTATTTAATAATTATCTAAACGTTTATTTTTTTCAAATTCAGCTACATTTCACTAGGACTTGCTCACAATCTTTGAAAAGAATTTAAAAAAAAAGACACTATGAAATAAACGATATAATATCTGTCATGATAGCTCATCCACAAAAATAAATAGTTTGTACTGTAAATTAACTGAGGGTTGGTAATTTGATATCATCGATATACTTTAGAGGTTTATTTAATTGAGGGTTGATAAACCAACCAAGACAGCCTAGTTTAGCGAGCTAGCATTGCTGGTGGGGAAGAGAGGGTGTAATATTTCTCGAAACACCAGCTGCATTAGACTGTAATTTTGTAGGTGGTATCGTGACAATAAAACATCAGAGGGTATATTTGTTTTTTGATTTCCTTTCTAGAATTTATCCTTTACCAATGAACACGAGCAAGATCTTGTCATTTTGAAAAATTGCAGTCTTTAGTTAGTTCAACTGGTCTGATTAAGATTTTCATTCTATCAATAGCGAACTTAATTTTGATTAAACTATTTATGCTTTTAATTTAACGTTGAATTAAATCAAAGACATAATTATTGATAACAGATTCCCTGCTTCACTTCGAGTAGTAAAATGACAATGTGAAGCTTCCACCATGTGTGGTAGACAATTGGACACTGTCTAGGTGGCTGTTTGACTTGAAAACCGCAAAAATTGCTTTGTTGATTGCTGGTCTATTGTTGCTTGCTTGGCAAAACAACCTGGTGAAAGAAGATCTTGTTACAATTAAAACTACTATAGTTACTTATTTTTTGATGCAAATAAAACTATTATTTAGATAGGTTTTAAAGTTTAAAGTGGTTTATGTTCACTGTTAGTTATTTTTTTGAAGTCATTTAGCAATTAATGTCGAGAAGATTGCAGAATATTTTTCAGATTGCTTTATTTTTTCATTTTGCAGATAATTTCAAACAAATCTTGAGTGTTGCGAACAAGCCTTCATTGATTTTCTTGTCTGCAACAAAACAAAACCCCGAAACAATTCGTTCTGTTTGTTCAAATATAAATGGATATATTGCTGGATTTACAGAACAAGAAATAGAGAGACTTCACCCTATTTTGGAAGAAGCATACGTAGCAAATAGTATATAAACTCTGTTTTTGGTTAAAGGAATAAAGGTCTCCCTCAAGCTATATGCTACAGTGCATTGTAATGTTTTCCAGAGTTGTCGCTGTCAACGAAACTTTGCGGATTTATCAGTCATTGTTCAAAGAGATTTTTGTATTTTCTACTTCCACTTTTTTCAGACAATGCCTTTTTAAGGGTTTTGGAGGCTGCATACTTACTACATTACACTATCCTGTACTCCAAGAAGGCAACGTCAAAAATTATGAAGTTTTTGATTGTTTTATTTTCTAAAGATTCTTTGCTCCTCTATTTTTTGAAAAAAACTCACCTTCTAGCTGGTGTAGTTCCCAAAATATTAGTGGTTGAAAATACGTTTATAGCCATCATAATATTTATGTCAGGGTGAATTTTTGAGATAATGTTGTCATTTGTTTTAATGACTTCACACGCAGTTCACATTTTGCGCGTAATTTTGCTTTTAAAATTCAAATTACAAACTGCTGCTAGTCGCAAAAAGTCTCTTGGTATTATTTAATGCAACCATATATGGGCTTCAAACAATCACGTTTTGGTAAAGCGATTCCAATAAACCTCAAAATTTAGAACTTTTCCTAACCCGATTAAAGTCAAAGTTATTTTGTAAATAATTTTTTTATTCTGTAGTTAAATTGATTCGAAATGATATGCTGTTTTTCAAATAAATTTTTCAAATAAAAAATAAAAAATGAAAAGGAGCGCTTTTGCCTTCCCCCTCGTCTAAATAGGTTATAACAATAATATGTCTGTAGTTTCAGGCGCATACGAGTGTTATTTGTATTATACTAAGCTGATGCTGGCAAACAATTAAGTTTCATTTTACTCAATGACTGACAATGCAACAAGGAATTGTGAGACTAATCTCCTTGTCGTAGTGGAATCAGTTTTTAAGATTTACTTTTATTTAGAACAATGTACTGAGAAATTAATGATAAGCTATACAGTAGACAGTATTATGAGTCTTAGAGACACAATCAAACCTTTGATTAACAGCCTAAGACATACTGTTTCGAAATCGACATTCGTCTTTTTTCCAAGTCAGTATAATTAGAACTACAGATATGATCATGAGCGTAAAAAGGCAAAGAATCACAAATTCATCATATCATAACAGATTATATATATATTTTTTTTTCAAATTATATTATTTTTTATGATCTGGTTAATTTGAGATTTTTTGCCTTTCTACGCTCATGTTCAAACCTGTAGTCCTAGCTATACTGACGAGGAATAACAGACAAACGCGAAAGTAGATTCCAAAATAGTTTGTCCTGTTAATCAAAGGTTTGAATAAGCCTCTAGAATCTGGATGCTGTCCAAAGCTTAATTTAGTTTATCAAACTCAGTCGCTTAAAAGATAAGCTATCATACAGTACAGTAAATCACCAAAGTTTATTTTGACTATTTTTTCTGCGTAGATTTTTTTATGTGTGTTTTCAATAAGTGTTTGTGTTGCAGCTTTGGAAATGGTCAACATCTACCAGTCATTTAACTCACTTACTCTGAATTTGCATAAATACAGAACAAACGAATTCAATGACCCTCAGAAAATACCACAGTGGCTAACGCCGTCGGTAGGAAGAATAAAGAGTTTCCGTCTCTATCGAAAGTAAAACCTGACAAAACATTTGTTTTTTCGTGTAGTCGCATTATATTTAGACAAAAGTTATTTTTAAAGCAAAAGTTGCATGTTCTAATAAGATATAATTGTGTTGCAGCTTTCAAGTTCTAATTGATACCTTGGATGAAGATTTAGCAATACGGCTACAAAGTTAAACATTTTAGAAAGTTTTACTACAATGTTTGGAATTTGAAACTAGAGATACTAACGTGTTTCAACACAGTCTTATGTCATCTTCACGGCGTTACATTCAAAAACATAAGCAATACACTGAAAACAGCGCATATTGTATTAAATTGTTTTCAGTGTATTGCTTATGTTTTTTAATGTAACGCCATCAAGATGACATAAGACTGTGTCGAAACACGTAAGTATCTCTAGTTTGGATGAAGGTGATTTTAAATTTGTTTTAAGTTTATGCAATAACATGGCTTTCAGAAAGTTTGACCTTTTAATACTTCATTTATATTCTGGTTGAAGTACAATATACCACCAGAGATGAGTTAGTAGCATTGCGAATGTAGGCATTTTTCTTTGGTTGAAAGCCTTTCAGCAAGGAAAAAGAATCAGAAAAGAGTAAAATATCTCAAACATAAAACAATTTTTCACAATTTTCTGACATTGGCAAGGTTGTTTCGTAATCAAGCAACCTATCACCTTTTGACAATTTTCTGACATTGGCAAGGTTGTTTGGTAATCAAGCAACCTATCACCAAGACAATAGTATAATAATCATAATTCTTCGCCTTGTCAAGGACAACGTATCAGCAGTAAATAGTAACGCTATTAAGTCTTAGTGTATAGCTAGTTTTTAAATTAAAAATTTCGAGAAAACTTGAAAAAAATTCTTTGAAAATGCAAAAAATTCAGTAAACCCATTTTAAACAATCAGTATACTATTTTTGTAGGTGTTTAGAAAATTGATTGGACCAAACGTATTCATTAGGCTTGACAGTAGTCTAAGCATATTGATTGAGCATGTGCTGCAATAATGCTGTACTGCAGAACAACTGATATCGTAATTATGGTTTATGATATGCAAGTACAGTATTATTGATTTTAAAAAATTTATAAAAATAATTCTGTAAAAATATAATTGACTATAAAATTCTGTTATAATTTTGCGAGCTAAAATTCATCGTCAAATGCGTTTTAAAATGACAATGTAATGTTGTTGACTAATATTAGTTTCCTAAGGCTAAAAGTAGAATATGAGTAATTGAAATTAGATTTTATTCACTAAGTTGGCTTTGCTAAAAAACAGCAAAGGGACTTTTCGGTTTTCGAGTCAAGCTGCCATCTGCCCACCTGTTACCACATACAGAGAAGGTTTCACACTGTCCCTTTAGCTGAACGTCAAGTAGGGAAGCTGTGAATACCAATTTTTATAGACTTTGGTTTGACCGAACCGGGAATCGAACCCAGGTATATCCAGTGATGGGCACAGCAGCGCCGTTTACCAACGGCGCTACTAGCGCCGCTACTTTTTCGGTAGCGGCAGCGCCGCTGCTTTTTTTTGTCACCAGCGACAAGTCAAAAAAATATTCTGCCGCTGCCGCTAATCCTAATGAACTCCTTCCAAAACTTTTTTCATTCACATTTCCACATGTTACCGCTTTGAGTCTTTACTCTCCCTTTGTTTTCACTCTGCTCTTGTTACCACGTTATTTCAGTTTAGTAGAACATACAAGATTACCTTTGTGACGTTTTGTCGTAGCTCGCATATGTGTAGGCGAGTTTTATCGTACGTGGTCCTATTTTTTCTGAACCAAAATTGAACAAATAATGTGGCTAGTAGTGGGCCAATTTAAACTGATAAAACCGATTTCAATAAATCCGATTTCGAGCATCATCTCTTTAACGAAAATACAATAATTATAATTCGATAAATTGCTAAAAACTTGCAAATCGCAAAGACGGTTTTCCGCGATATTTCCTCAAAATGCTAGCATTTAGAAATACAAATGAAGATGATTTGTTGGCAGTACAGTACCTGGCCCGGAGCCAGAGTAATGGGTTTCGGGGGGGGGGGGGGGGGGGGCAAAAAAAACTTTTGGGGGGACGCTTACGCAGCCAAGACCAGACGTCTTTGGAATGCATCTGGTAAATATTTTGCTCCAAATCCTATGTTATCCTCCTTTGGTATGGATTTTGCCCTCAAATTTGCAGGTGAAGACCAAAAAACTAAAAAAGTCGTCATCGCAAAATCTTAGGCTACTTGATCACGTTCACTCGATCTGTCTTGCTGTTTCACAGAAAAAGAGCGTTTGTGGTGACCTGTTTTTGGGCAAAAGTTTACTGGTCCTCTTGTATTAGTACGAAAGTTTACTCTTGCTTGGGAGGTACAAGCAGTGATTTAGGGGGCACGGCCCAAAAAGCTCCTCCCCCTGTGCAAAGGCGTAGCCAGGATTTTTGATTGGTGGAGGGCCAAACCAAAAATGACATGCAATGACGTCATCAGAAAATTTTCGAAAGAGGAACTTTTTGTGGGACAAAGATATCGTAGAATGTATGATCAGAAGCCGTGGCCTGATTTGGCACTAAACGAAGAGTTTTCAAAAAGGAGAGCGCTTAAACCAAAAGTTAAAAATAAAAATATGTAAATTGGGAGACGTGTGTAAGCAAACTAGTTTACTCATACGTATTACAGGTAGAGGTTTGGGGGCGAAGCCCCAGCTGCTTAGCAATTTTTTTGCTTTTTTATGGAAAAAAAGCTATTTTAATGCCATTGGATCATATTTCGCATGTGTTCAGAACCACTGGAAAGAACTAGATTACTAACATTTGAAAGCCAATTGAAAAAAATTTAAATTGTTTCAAGCCTCTTTTTACTTATAATTTGGTCAAAAATACGTTTATGATTTTGCATTTGGGGTTAAATTTTGGAAGTATTTAAGTAGTAAATAATAATCCACTCGAAGATTTTTCATAGAGATTTTTGTTTTGAGGCTAAAATAACCTGTGGTGGCCGAGCCATTAATTAATATATTTATCCTTGTGTTTTGTCTGCGGTGTCCGGTTGTTGGCACATACCGCTCACTGCAATGGGCGGTATTGCATAATGAGCGGATATTGCAAGACAAAAGGAATTTAATTACCGTGTCTTTGTTTTCGCTTTTCTTTGTTTGCTTGCTGCATACAGTCTATACCGCTGCTTCGCTGTGCTAAAAATTAATTGAATTATTACGCGTGAGGATAATAAACAATTACGTTGGTTTTGAGACTCTTTTGCGCACGAACTCACTAAAAACCAGTTGTAAGAGTACATGTACGGTCAAGAGGCCCCAGGCCCCTCCATTCAAATTCAATGCTTTGTTCAATGAGCATTTCTTCTAGCTATTTTTTTAAAGTATTTTTTCGCGTAAAAACTAGCAAGGTGGAGGTGAAATGTCATTAAAAACCTTACAATGGATGGTTACGCCTATTTGCCATGTTATTGCCCGGGCCGGATTTACATTGCGCAGGGCCCCTGGCACGTTGGAGATTTTCGCAGAATAAGTGTAAACCAAAAATAAAGTCTTACCATTTGAGCGCAGGGCCTTTGGTACTGTGCCATATGGTAGGTAAATCACGCCCTCGTTATTGCATTACGTTTTTAAAAGGTTTAGATGAAAGCCCGACGTAGCAACTTTAAGATAAAAACCGTTACTTTCAGCCAGGTTATTCATTGCCCCCTGGTCGTCAATATTATTGTTAATTACCACTGTACGCGTGTACAGTTGTACGCAAAAAATGCTGAAAAATGAACTGACGAAACAATAGACTTTTTTTTCACATTTTTATCATTGGTCGCATTTCAATTGGAGGAAGCCCCGGCTCCATACCCTTCTCTGGCTGCGCCAATATCCCTTGGCACCGGGCCTGAGTAATTATATCAAGGCTTAGTAAAACAAATTTTGCTTTAACAGTTAACAGTAAAACTAAGAATTGAATTTATAGTGCATTGAAAATAGAACAAACAAGTAGAACCAGGTAATAAATAAGCTTTAAAGACAACTTGGTTATGAAGAGTTATATTCGTAGAAAAAATAGTGCATAAGATGTATCGCTTTGAGCATCATATGCTTAACAAGTACGTCATTACTAAGTATCTTCTTTCGACTTCGTAAACATCAATATCTGAAACGCTCGATCTACTTTTGTGTCAAGCTTTTACTTACTTGTCTACCATTTAAGACTGTTAATGCCAATTTTAACCCGCAGCAGTATTTTAAAAGCTTGGATAATTTATTTTCATAAATAAAGTTGAAATTTCACCATTAGGTAGCGTATTTGAATGCCATCGCTTTTATTCTCTTTATTTTTTTAAAATAGCTGCAGCGACAAGCGTCAGCGGCCGCTGTTTTGCATGCAAGCAGCGGCGGCGACGCTACTTTTTCAATTTTTTTGATAAACAGCGGCAGCGCTGCTATTTTTCAAGTAGCGGGTGCCCAGCTCTAGGTATATCGTGTCAGTGGTATACGCTTTATCCACTCCAACACTGATCGACTTCTTAAACTTTTTCTGCTAACACCAATGTTTATATATTTGATTTTTTTTTGAGAATGTGCTGCACTTAAATTAGCAATGACTCGGTTGCTTTAACCAGTGCTGCTATCTGTGTTTGTTGCTCTAAATTTTAATCACAAGACACAGTGCTTTGGTTATGATTTCTTAACTCGAACAGTGTACTCTTTATATTTCAGACCATTTGGGAACTTCACACAAAGAGTCAAATTCTGTTACATGGCAAATACGGATATGATACGCAATGAGCCCTCTAGTTCATGGAATTCAAACTTTGATTTATTTGGAGGAACTGATGAAACCACGGGTACCATCAAAGTGTATAACTACATTTGTCAAAGTGCAACACAGAAATCCAGTAATCTGTTTTTAAATCTTCAATCATCTGAAACTTGTGAACTTGAACTTGAATCCCCTGATGTTATTTTTTTACCAGGTAAATAAACTACTATATGCATTGTGCAAAACTTGGCAACAAAAGCAAAACCATATCAGCTGTTGAAGATCGTCAGTGACGTGTAGATACTTGTGAAAATCAACTACAAGTCCAGTGAAAGGTTTTGTTTATGGGACCAGAAAAACTTTTTACCACAGCGGAATGACTAAATTGCTGAAGCAAAATCAAGCAACGCATTATGGGCCAGCGGCTGTGGTGCACATTGACTGATGTAATATGGTATAAAATAACCACATAATTGCAAAGTACTATATTTATTAAAGAATGCTGAGACTAAGAACAAACAAATAGACAGCATTGCTCAAGAAATTTTAAAAAATACTGAATAAATAAATTTCTATTTATGACAGTCTAAACTAATTTTTTTCACTTTTTTATTTAAAACATTTTTCTTATTTATAAGTACAGCAGTATATTTCTCTTGCTGAGGGCAGCATTGTCATTGGTCGTGTACGTAGAGCAATTAACTAATTTGTTCTCAAATTTTGAGCAAAAATGTGGCTCGAATTTTTGAAAAATTGTTTTTAAAAATAAAGAGAGTGTACTCATATTAATGCACTTAAAATGATTTCAAGTTTTATTGATGTGGCATTGCATAAGACTTTTATTTGAAATTTTCTCAGACGTCAGCTTGTTTCTCGGAGCTCGATCAAGAATTGGTCAAACAAATTGGTTTTGGGAAAATGGAACAATGGTAAATGATGAAAGATATCCACCATCTGACCAATCAATTTGCCAGCAAATGTCTGTGCCTTTAACTTATGATGATGGAATCAATTTGATGCCGAAACGTTGCGACCAAGATGAAGCTTATTTTGCTTGTGAAGTAAAATGTAAAGCTATATTATACTGTCAATAGCCTATGCTTAGGATTATTTTTTTAACAATACATTGTGTTGAGCGAATGTGTAAATATTCGATACAATGAAAAAGTAAACAATGAACACTTGAACAGAGCAAGTAAGCAGCATTGTATGAGTAGATACAAAGCGCTGAAAACCAATTGATTATAGAGTAAAACCGGTGGTATGCCCAATGCTGCGAATCAGTCGTTAGGCACCATTTTGCGCAAAGCGGTTTCAAAGTTAAAGAACCGGAGAACCGGGTCTTCTTTCTTTTTTCCTCATTGCTCGCTTTTCCGTGAAGGTTGCGGGGGCAGCAGCTCGAGATTAAGCCACCACACTTCACGGGCTTCCATCACATCCATTATTTCGCTTGGATAAAGTCTCAAGTGATTCCACCCAAGATCATCGTAGTAATTGGTCCATCTAGTTCTAGGTCGCGCAACTGGTCTTTTCCCACTTGCTTTGGCTAGTAAAGCTTGTTTGGGGAGTCTTTCTTGAGGCATTCTGCTTACATGGCCAAATCATCTAAACTTAGATGTTTTAATTCGGAGATGTTACGGCTCAGTGTTAATAGATATTCGAATCTCAGAACTACGCACCTTGTTGAATAATGTAGCTCCTTCGATTCTTCGTAAAGACCTTATTTCGGACGCTTGCTCTTGTGATCGCTCTCTTTCGGTCATTACCGAAAGATTCATGACCATAAGTGAGAATGGGGACAAAACTATTTTTAAAATTGAGAGTTTGGGCTGTTTTGACAATTTTCATTTTAATGCAACCGAATAGTGCAAAGCTTGCATATTGCTGCACTAGCCTTGCCAATTCGGGTATCCAGTTCTTCGTCTTGCCTTCCATCACTCGTAAATGCAACCCAAAGGTACTTAAACTTCTCGACCTGCTTCAGTGTTGCTCCATTCACTTGTAACACACTCTGATCAGGGTTTCTTGAAAGATGAACTATCTTAGTTTTGGCCGTGCTTATTTTTATTCCGGCGGTGTTGCAGGCATCCGCAAAGCTATTTAATGAGCGCTGGAGGCCAGATTCTGCGGAACAAAGCAAAACCAAATCATCTGTGAAAAGCAGACGACTGATTTTGCAATTTTCAATGGTGGCACACTCATCAGCCTGGCTGCATTTGTCGATCCAATTCATGTAAACAATGAAAACGAGAGGTGACAAAGCGAACTATTGCCGGAGTCCATCGCACACATGGAACGGCTTTGATTGCTTGCCATTTACCCGAACACAAACTTCCGGTCGGAAGTAGAATGACTGGCTCGTAACAACTGACCAGCATCAACGCGATAATTCCGCAAAACTTTCCAAAGTTTATCCCAAGGAACTCGGTCATATGCTTTTTCAAGATCGACAAAGCATGCAAAGTGATCTTTGCCATACTCCCAAGATTTCTCGAAGATTATCTTCTGAGTGAAGATTTGGTCCGTTGGTAGTGCTGCGACTCGGAAGAAAACTGCACTGACTGTCTTCTAGTTTTGATTCCACTATTTCTCGGCATTTCCTTTCGATGCGTTTGACACATGCTTTCGCTGGCAAACTGAGGAGCGATATCCCTCTGTAGTTTGTACATTGCATGCGATCTCTTTTCCGCAGAGGGATATCACTCCTCAGTTTGCCAGTTCGCTTCTCTGCTCTCAGGAGAACTAGGTGTGAGTCAAAAATTGTGTAAATTTGACCCGAACGAATAAGATGCTGAAATTAACAGTTTTTTTTTTGCCACATTTTGGTCGTACAACTGACCTGAAAAATCTTACGAGAAAAAAATGGTAAAAAAGGTCTTTATTTTTGGAAAATCACTTTTTACTTTGAGAGAAATTCCGTAAATTCACAAAGCATTGCAAGAAAATTTGTAGTTTGCTGGAACTGAAGACCTTTTTCATATCTTCGTATTAGAATGCACGCTCGTGAAAAAACTGAAAAACCGATATTTTTTTTATGTTTAAAAAAGATCAGATTTTTACTAAATTAGATTGGCTTCACTGGCAGTTCCAGGAATCTGATTTTATTTTAGTAACAGTACACAAAAGCTTAATCATTTTTAGTGGCCTATTCATACACTGAATCGGAATGCACAAGAAGACTCTCCTGGAATTTGGGAAATCTCCCCATTCAAAATGCCACAGTTCAGGTAATTTAATACTTAAGCAAACGTACAAAACAGTTTATACGATCGTTTTGCTTGTATTACAGATTACAATTCGAGATACAAATCTAGTGTTCACTGCGCCATTTGGACAATCGTTTTTGTCTTTGAATGGTCTTGAGGGACATACTGACTATACAGCAAATGTAAGTACAGCCTGTAACTGGATTAAAAGACAAAAATGTCTGTCTGCTTCACTCGCACTCAAGCCTTTTTTGAGTATGTGCCAACTGCTGATAAAAAATATCCACAAAAAAATCAAAAAAATTACGTTTGGTATAGGTCAGGCTTTAAACGCGATCAATCGAGAACATTCGTGAATCACGTGGTGTAATCGTAACTTGCAGTTGTCCTTTAACAAATTACACTTGCGGTTTGAAATCGAAGACTGTGCTCTACTCAAACACTGCATGACACTCAGCTAAGTTAAATCAATCAAACAAATGATTTACGTCAAACATAACCCAGAATAAGAAGCCATTAGCAGCAAATAAGCAAATTAAAAAAAGCACAAATTTAATGAGAGCAAATCTAGCCCTAGACAAATATTATTGGCCAGCATACATACAAAATAGTAAATGGCAATGCAGATGAAGGAGCGTGACGAGGGGGGGAGGTGTTTAAGTTTGAGTGTATCAGACTTATCTTAAGTTTGCTTTGATAATTAGACTTCTAAGACAATTAACTCTTTTTTTTTACTGGTGCAGTTTTTATCTAAATTTGAATAGTTTTATTTACAAAAGTTATCTCCCGACAAGTTGATGCCTTTTGGTTAATTTTTAAGGTTTTGGTAAAAAAACATCGTTCTTAAAAAAATTTTGGCACCATTACCTAACAGTACAGGTTAGTGTATTCATGCCGTACTCAATCAAAATGCAATATTACTATATTGTGCAGTACTTTCAAAACTCAAAAAGCTGTTTGAGTTTCATCTGAGCCACACCTGCCATTTATTGTTTTAAGCTAAAAGGTTTTCACATATAAAGTACTTTAAATGAGTGGTTTATTAAGAAGCTATCGTTTTATAATGTTTAGCTGATAAAATTCTCTACAGATACTTATTTCACTTTGGGAGCCAATTTCAACCAATCTTTCAGCCATAGCAAGGTTCAGAACTAACAGATCGCGTACTCCACTTCCAGTAGAATTTGCAGACATCATACCATCATCCTCTAATGCGTGTGTTATTGAATGGTTTCATAAAGGTTATACAACTTATACTACTGAGAGACCAACGCGATACCAGGTAATTTGATTGTAACTGTCATTCAACTAGCATATATGCTACAAATGAAGCACAAATTAAAAAAAAAGTTTATACAGCAATCCAGACTACAGCTCTTGGGTTGCTCAACCATGCCAGTCGATCAAAATTGCGACGTCTACCCTTGACTAGAAATCTAAAATATAGATTTTTAATATTGTGGAAAAGATATTTGCAACGATCTTTAGGAAAATGCGCCTAGAAAAAGCAAATAGAGTAGAATGTGGTTAAAAATCTCACGTGCTGATCACTCTCAAAGCGAGTATTAGAACTGGAGTGTAATTGCTCATCCCTTCAAAAATTTGTGTTTGGTCCATATGCAACTTTCAGTGTAGCCGGTTAAGCAATTAAGCAGCCATACAATGCTGCAATCTTCGCTTCTGCATAGCCAATCATTCAAGAAAATAAAAGACATAAAGTCGCAATTAGGATTAGCCTTTAGTTGTCAGAAAATATGACTAACAATGGAAATTAAACCCATGCCCGAATAACAGTTTATTGGCCAACATTTCCACTAAATGCATTATAGTTATGTTTCTGCAATCCCAGCGTCTTGAAATCTTACAGATGTCAGTCGAAAAGACGGGATGGCGGTAACCGGTTTGACATTTGTATACGTTCGCATGCTCGTGTTAACACTCACTTATGTTGCCTTTGTGGTCTAACGCCTGTCTTCCAGTAAACGACTTTCGCGACTTTAAAACTAATGTATGACTCTTATTGTAGCGGGCATAGTTTTGAGTTCCATCGGTAGCCATTTTTTCTCCAACGTTGAAGTACATGATGCATCCTGAGCAGAACTTCCTCACCAATTGAGCTATTATTTATGAGTTGAGACTTAATTACTTTTATCCTTCAACCCACTCTATAATTTGAAAAACATGCTTTTGCCTTTAGATACGTATTCTGTACAATGGAATCACTCAGAACGTCACGTTAGAATACGAAAACGTTGAGTATGAAAGGTTGCTCCAGTACAGAGTTGATTTATTGTCCTACCCTCGTAATACTACTTTAACATTTCAGGTTAGCGTTAAAGAAGCTTTTATGTTGGTTATTGTAATGAATTGACTTACAAACTACTGTACTGTAAGTTTTAAAACCAGCTCTTTTGATTTGTGATTTCACAACCGCTCGTTCTGCGATTACTTGATTATTGAATTGCGCGTTAATCTTTCGATCGAACGTTGCTATAACTTTGTGGTGCCGCTGTGTCATGTTCAGTATGGTTGCTAATAGTTAACGTGGTAAAATTCAATTTAGTTTGTATTGCAGCAATTTATTGTTACTTTTGTTATTCATCGTTTTATGTTTATAGATGTTACGTAATATTATTTTGGTAAAGCTTTATTTATAAACAAGCTTGCAATTAGGTTTAGTTCAAAGCAGTTATCTTTATAGATTTGCAATGGCTGAGTACTTCAAAGTTTGTTCTGCATTAAAAAATTCCAGAAAAGATTGAATTTACGTGTATGTCTTCGGTTGCTGAGAACATGATTTTGAAAAACAACCGTAGGCTCTTATTTTTGCTGACAATCTAACAATAAAAATTAGCATTCAATGACGTTTTGAGTCATTATTATTACAGCACTAGTGGTGGAACGTGTGTCTTACTAATTGGAGAGATGAAGAATTGTATAAATTTTTGCAATTTTGAAAAAATAAAAAGCAGTATCATAAAATACATAGCATCAGCAAATTACATTGCCAAAACCATATTAATCATAAACAGCGATTAATATGTAGTTCAAATTTACTTGCAGATACAAGCTGGTACAAAACGCTGTTTTAGTAAATTTGTGCATGTAGATGGCTCCTGTACAACTCCAACAAAAGAAAAAGGTATGTTGTAATGTGCATACCTTAAAACCTTATTTCGTTTCACCAAGAATAAAATAGACAAAGCTGATTAAAAGCATTTTAATTGAGAGACGTTTCTACTTATCATCAAAGCCATTATCTGTTGTATTCAGTAGCGTAGCTAGAGGGGGGAGACGGGGGGCTCGAGCCTTCCCTAATGGCTTGTAAAGTATATGCAAAATCGCACGTTTTTGGTGCTTTTGAGGCCGATTTTTGGTGAAAAATTGAAAACAGCCCCCCATAAAGGAAATTGGGTGCCGAAGTTGTGAAGTACATGTCGTGATTCAGCCTGAAAAAGCGTTTGAATTTCCGATTTTGGCCGAAAAATCAACCTCAATTTCGGTAAAGACCTTTTTTTTTTTGAGACCACCTGTTTTTGGGCCGAAAAAACCTTTAAATTTCCGATTTTGGCCAAAAAACCAATCTCAATTTTGGTGAAGACTTATTTTTTTTTTGGAGTCCTCCTGTTTTTGGGCCAAAAAAAGTTTAAATTTTCGATTTTGACCGAAAAACCAATCTCAATTTTGGTGAAGACCTTTTTTTTTTTTTTTGGAGTTGTTTTAGGGCTGAAAAACGTTTGCATTTTCGAGCTTTCCGAGAAAATCCGTCTCAATTTTTGGACAAACAGTGTGATTCTGATTCAAGAACAATGAAAGTTTGAGTTAAGGTTGTTTGCACTTTTCTCACTCTTTCAAAAAAGCCCCCCCCCCCCCCCCTTTTCCAAATCCTGGCTATGCTCTTGGTTGTATTCAAATAGATTTCATAAGAATCTATTAAAAAAAAACTTATTTTAAATTTATTGATTTGATTAAAATTGATAATACATACATAAGTGGTAGGTCAAAATATTTTTCAAATAAAATGGTCCAGACACATTTTACTCTTTTATTTTTCATGAATCTGCTGCATGACATTTGCACAATCTTAGATATAGTATTTTCGGGGCCTCAGGGTTACTGCTTTTTAGATTTTTTTAAGCCAAAATGTAATAAGGACCAAATGGAGAATATTCGCCGATAGTAGCTCCTTTTTCAAGTCAATCCAAACAAGTAGAATAAAACAGAAACCGACAGAAGCTTTTCGCTATTCTTCAGAGGCAGTAATAGTAATACGTTTAGATCAAAAAAAGGAAAGACTGTACCATTATCAGAATTCTAAAAAGCTGTGATGTCTTTCTCGGTTGTTTTGTGATAAACCCCTTCCAAAAAAAGATTTTATTTCGAATCAACTTGACATTAAGTTAAATTTTATTACAAACAAATTCTTGAAAATTTCGAGTTGCTATTAGGTAATGAGAAGGTTTCAGAATTTTGAAATTTTCCGAAATTAATTTCCAAAAACTGAGAATTTTTTGGCCAATGTTTTACTTACATGATGTCGTAAGTTGTTTTTGTGACTTGCATAACTTGACTAAGGCATTTTAGGATTTAGTATTCAAAAAAAATATGCTCAATATTTGCTTTCGATTGACTATAAGTGTGGTGCCCGCGACATCTTCAACATCTTCTTTAGCTTGAGACGTGCAGCAATTAAGAATGAGTGTCAGTATTTTGTGTTTTTTTCTAATTTAGTGTTTTCTCCAAATGCGCTTGATTAACACTAAAAAACAGCAAGTCTTCTAAAACAAGATTATTACATTTTTTCAAATCTTATGATTCTTTACAATTGTGAGATGAATCTCCCAATTTGCTTTCTTATACAGTATTTCTCATTTCTTATATTCCCTCATTTTGCTTTTATATACGATTACGAGGTACTGTATTTAAATATTTTTTCTAGAAAAACGTTAATTGCAATATAAAGTTAGTTAGTTTACCCAGATTCATACAGTATTGATGTCATCAATTTTCAAGATCATGCACAACGCTGCCAATAATATAAAATTACAGTTTACAGAAACAGCAGGAAAGTTAAGCTAAGTTTTAATTTAACGTTTTGGTTTAAGAATTGAATCAGTCATTCATAATTTTTCAAGGTAGTTTTTGGTAATTATGCTTTTATCATTTTTTATTGAATTACTGAAAGTTTTAACGCAATGGTTTTCATTGCTGAAAGTGGCTAAAAGTTTTGAAGTAATGAGTATTCTGTGTACATGTTATTTTTCAATCACGTTTAGTTTGTATAAACCGGATACTCTGCGTCTGCTCAACCACGCCAACGCACAGTACCTTTTTATGGGTTCTTTTTGCAAGCTTTTTATCAGGTTGGGCTACCACAAGGGATAACTTGCTTGGCTAGAATGGGAAATAAGCGTAAAGTGTTTTTCCATAAGCTCAACTATTTTTCAATTAATGTTTTTGTATAGCGGATTTGAACTTGTGTTTTCTGTAAGTGCTCGATTGGCGTCATGTGCGATGTGTGACAGTCGGTTTTCTCTGGAAACTTGAAGCATTTTTTAGCTGAGCCTTCTTTTATTTTCTTAAAAAATGAATTATAATTGTTCTTAACCCATTAGTTCCTGAATTAATTTTTTTTTCCAAATTTTGGTTTAAATTAGATAAATTAGTCATTTGGGAAGCAAAACCATGAAAAACACAAATATTTGTTTTTTACAGTTTGATTTGGCTGTTTTGAGGCTAAAAAACTCTTGTGACCATATGGTCACGCTAGGACTTAGAGCTACGTATTTTTGGGTTGATATGTTTCGTAATGACTTTGCTTTTTACTAGGTTGCTAGTAGTTAAATCTTATTCAATAACCTTGGTAGTTTGCTACACTTGACACAGAAAGAATTTTGAGAAGGTTTCGATGTTGATGACGTTGTCATGACGTCATCATGACGCAGTCGAAATGAATAAATTTATTAGTAGGGATTATTTTGACTACAAAAATTACAATATTTTGAAATTAAAATATTAACTATTAGCATTTAAAATTTTTTGAAGTAGTGTGTCGGCGCGGGGTGTCATTATTACGTCACAATGACGTAATTTGGTCAGCAAAAGCCAAGAGAAACCGTATTCTTCGCGCAATGCAGATAAAAACTACTTGATTTTGTGTCTGCTTTTGTTTTCTGAACCAATTCTGTGAGTATAAATAAAACAATGGTTATAAACGAATTTTCGTGTATTGTAGGCTGAAAAACAAAGTTAACACATTGTTGAAAAATCAATACCAAACATCATAGTCATTAGCGTTTAGTGTGATAGTTCTCAAAGCAAGCTACACAGAGACCAACATCACATTTTCCACGCATGGTTCGCCCGACCGACTGACATTGTTCTGCTGCACATCTTCGACGTTTATTCATGGGAACAGGTCTAACATAATGACCGATATTGTCATATCTAGTGGAATTCAGCACACGACCACCACTTCTACTAGAAATTGGCCGGCCTGACCCTCTTGGCATTGTGCGGTATGATATCAAATAGGTCTGCACAATATTTCTTTTGAAATTTAACTGTGAGATACTGCTGCCACAGCTTTTTATTAAAATCCAGGCGTTGTTGATGCTTACATCAATCAACCACGTAAAAATTGGCCACCACCATTTCTTGCTTCGAATCCCAATTCTGTATTTGGCCACGTTGCCATCCATTTCATCTGTACCACCCATAGCTTTATTGTATTCGAGAAAAACTCTCGGAACTGAGACTTGAATTCGTTTTCGTTCCTGTCTGGAGTAGCGCCCGGTGGTAGATAATGGCGCATACCCATGGGCTGTTGAAGCAATGGAGACTACTTGATTATCTTTCCATTTCACAATAATTACTCGACCATCGGAAGCATGATCATAAGTACCACGAGGCTTCTTTTTCATTTCATTTGAATCCATGATGGGACACTTTTTAGGAATTCGGTTTTGCCGAATGGTTCCAGTTGCTCCAAATTCTAATGATTTTAAATGATACAACAAGTTCATTCCGGTAAATAAATTGTCAAAATAAAATCGGAATGGTAACCTCATGATATCTTCCGGCAATTCGTCAATCATGCGAATCAATGGAGTTGCAGCTTTTCCTACGTTGAGCGCATCCTCTTCTCCGGTATTTGGTCTCGCCCCTTGGTAAAGTTCAAGATTTACCAGATAACCATTGGTTTGGTTTAGACACCAGGCTTTGTACCCAAATCTTATTGGCTTTCCACGAATAAATTGTTTGCATCCATGCTTTCCGTAATACTTGATCATGCTCTCGTCATAGGAAAGATCACGTGTTGGGTTGAAATGCTTTAGAAACCGCCCTTTCAGCAAATCTAGAAGTGGGCGAAGTTTGGTAAACTTATCAGTATCATTCAACTGAGTGTTGTCAGTGCAATGCATGCTTTGCATTATTTGTACAAATCGATCTCTTCGCATTGCTTCGTATACCATGTAGTTGCGCACATCGTCACCTTGATCCCAATAAAGCTTTCTTTGTGGATTTTCGTTGTAACCTGTGTTTATGAGAATTCCCAAAAAGCATTTCAACTCTTCAGCAGTTAACTTTAATTCTGGATAGTTTTTAAAAAGAGCATATTGATTTGATTGCGTAACTAGGTGTTGCACAACTTCTTCGTCGATGAAAAGCTCAAAAAACTGAACTGGAGACAAATCTCGGTACTGCTGAAGATTAGCTTCTGGAAAAATGTGATCTTGTGTCAAAAGATCGTCTCGAGTCCAATTGTCGTTGGCATGCAGTGGAGTGCTGGGGGGTTGATGGGCGCCACGCAATTCATCTTCATTGCTAATTCTATTCCCGTTTCTCAAAGCAATTTCGGCATCAGCACGCAGTTGCCGCCCAGTCAGATCATCAATGAGTCCTCCTTCATCTTCATCCGCACTATCCTCGTCTGAATCAATATTTACTTGAGGAGGAGCTATATAAATGCCATCAACTTCAAGTTCCTCATTTTCATCATCCAGTAGCACATCAACAACATCTTTCAGTGAAAACCTATAACCGAAAACTTTGTCAAACTTACTTGTTGTGGTGTAGCATGATATTATTTTTCGACCCCGCTTGTGCCTAGCGTGACCATATGGTCACGCCAAAGTCTTTTCGCTTCTCTACCCTCAAGTTCAAATAGCAAACTGGTAACCAACATATATCGATGTATTAGGTTTAGTACTAAGTCATATAAATAAAAAGTAAAACTATTTAAGTCAAAGTAAATATATGATAAATAATGCAGAAAAAGTACACTATATACTCACATGGTAATTTGATCCGATTTTAAACTTCTTCAAATTCAACAAGGAATAAGTCCAGGAAAAGAAACAATTTCAAAAAAGCAAAACTGATTATAGCTTAAGTAAGTCTAGCATAGCCGAGCAATAACAATATTTTCAAAAACAACAAAGCGCTGTGAATAATACAGTCATATAAACTGAGGCGGTCAAGCGTGACCATATGGTCACGCTAGGATCTAATGGGTTAATATTGTACGAAAAATTATTCTTTCGATTAGTTGAAAAATTTTATGCAATTTATTAGCCGTAACCTGTATACAAATTTAACAGTGAATACCTGATATTTGCAAAAACTCACCAGTTATACGGAAGCGCTAAAGACAGTTAGTAAAGAGAGCTATAATTTAACCTTATTTTACAATGGGCATTTTGACCCTCTCATTTTCTTTATTATAAATTTCTTGAGAAAAAATAAATATTTTGAGTCATCTACGGACTTTGAGTCAAAGTTCAACAAAAATAACTTCTTAAAATTTAAGTTGCTACAAGGCAACTGGAAGTTTCCCAATTTTTGAAGCTTTCTGTTGTCACATTCCGAAATGTGAACGTTTTTGGCCAATATTTAACTTAAATGGCGTCATAAAACGCTTTTGTGACGTAACCGCTTTGACATAGGCATTAAAAGATTCAGCATCAAAAAACACCTTTGCACAAAATCTGAACCGTTTGTAATATGATTGCAAAAATGACGTCACTTTTCAAAAACTTGGCCCTGACTTCACAATGATGACGTCATCAAATCAAAACCAACTTTTCTCACAAATTTTAGTGAACACCAATCCACATGCCAAGTTTGGTGGTCCCATGACTTTTTGGTTTAAGAGTTATATAAAGGAGCATTTTTCCCCCTCCCATCCTGTGTGTAAAATATGTTGGTCAAATAGCGCGCGTAAAATAGGGTAAAAAAAATTAATAAGAAAATGCTGGTAAAGTTGAATGGGCGGAAGTCCCGGGTTACCTTCCTCGGAAAATGGTAAGCAAGTACATGGATTTTTCACTGCAACTGTTAGACTGGGCAGTACTACTGCTTAGCAGTAAAACTCAAAAGCAATCTAAATTGAACAGAAATGGTCCTGATACTGTTGAAAAGTTTACGGCAATCACTGTTTTTTGTATTTAAGTTTGTATTTGATAATGCCACTGTATTTTGTTATTTTTTTTGTCCATGTTTTTGTAGAAACCTTCAAGAAAATGTTATTTATCAATAGAGCATCGCTGGCATTGCTTTCATCAACGAAAGAAACTGGAAGAAATGCTCGAGAAATTTGCTCAAATGCAAGCGGAAAAATATCATCATTTGGAGCATATAATATTGAATTCTTAAAGCGAGTTCTATTGCAAAGTTATACTAGCAAAGGTATGCAGAACAAGACTGATTTACCACATCGAAATGTATAGGCTTTTAAATTTATTGCAACTTATTTAAGTGTTTTAATTTATAGACGTGGTGCAGATAGGAGTCTCATCACATCCTAAAACCGAATATTGGAAAAAATTTCAATCATACTTTCGTCGACCGGACTATTATATTTTTATCGATCGGAATCTTTTAGACTGGAACGTTCCAATCAGTGGTTTTGTCCAAAGTTTTTATCTTTTTGAGAAGTAAGATGATATCATTCGATTATCCAAAGTTGCTAGCGTAGTGAAATATCATTTTTTTATCGTTTTACCGTTGGCTTTGTTACACTGAGCCAAATTCTATTGTTTAGTGATGCCCACCGAAGAACCTCTTGAAAAAACTTTTTATTAATAAATTTTTAATACCTGAATAATAATTGAGATGTCTTCTGTTGCAAACAGGTGCCGTTTTTTAAACATACCACTTTCAATCGAGCGAGGATAAATATTTTGAAATCACACGCTTGAATGTTGTTTTTAAATTCAGTTAAATATTTAAAAAATCATGATGAGGTTCTTTACCTTTATTTGAATGTAAAAATTATAGTTAAATTAGAAATACAATGGTTTTAAACTAAAAAATTAATCAAGGGTTATTTTTTGTTAAAAAGTTTGCATATATAGTGTATTAGTTTGAGTTTTCTTTTATTGAATTCTAAAACATGGAAACATGAGCATCGCGTTGGCATCAGCTAATCGTTATGAATGCAAAACTTCAATTAATTTTTTTTTAAATAAAATACCCTACCAATTAGATTTTTTTTAAAATAAAATACCCTACCTTATTAATAAGAAATTAGATCTTGAAAAAAGTCGACAAACAAAAATGCAATACCTCATCAATTACAGCACCATGTCTGTTATAATGATGGCCTGTTATGACGATAACCCACCAACAGCAGCCTAGTACAATAGCTCTTTCGAGGAATATCACTCGATTTTCATCAACTTGGTTTACTAGCGTATGCTTAGGCTTATCAGCTCTCGAATGTCCGAAGTGTCACACTTAAGGATCTTGAACAGAAACTGCGGTAAAGGAGATATTGTGCCACATTTACAATTAATCAAAAGCAAAGAGTAGCTCAATAACTTATAGTCAACAACACGATAAATTATCAGTGATGCTGAAACATAATTGCTGTACACAATGTCGCTTTGAGTAGAATGCATGTGAACAGTCTCACGCTCTCGTCACATGCACAGCGAGTATCGGAACCGGTGCGTAACTGTTCAAATCTCAGTGCTGCCAGTCAAAAGAGCAGCCATATTAGTCTACTCAAACAACCCGTTTACGGGCCCAGAAAAGAAATATTTTTTTACCTATATAGCAATGCTCAGTATAATCTGTAGCTTCCGGCTAGGGTTGTCCCTACCACGTTTTTCCTGCCCATTTACGTCATAATGACGTCATTTTCGTAAAAGTTGGCTAAAGTTTTTAGCTTTGTTGACTTTTACGTTATTCATTCTCACTTCTCTTTTGGTTGAACCTGAAGTTGCAAACTTGGATCACTTAACAAGTTGGACATGGGCAACCTTCAGATTCATTTATGACGTCATACAATTATGGTGTCGCAATGCAGGAACAAAAATGTTCACAAAGTTGTAAAAAATTACCATTTTGAAGTTTGCCCACTCTTATAACTTTTGTTGTATATAATGTAGAGCCATGATATTACTCTTGAAGAGAGCACATGCATATCCAAAAACACCATATGATTTTGGTTAACTTTGATCAACATTTTTATGCAATAAATTGAACTTCAAGTATAACATTTATTTTGCAAAATTTATCGTATTTCAGCGTTTTGCTTGTCATCCAAGACCGAGTTTATTTCAATAATAATATATGCTTTCATAATTCTTTTTTTTTTAATTAGAAAATTGTAAAAGTATTATGAAAGTGAAAAATTAATGACGTCATATTGATGATGTCATGTGGTAGTAAATAATCACAAAAACGGCCTCAAGTTTGTGCTGCTGGTACACAAAAGATGATATCAAGTTTTTCATGAAACACTTAACTCAACGCAAAAAAGTTATGACGTCATCATTTATGATATCGTATTTTCGAAAAAAAAATTTTGAAATTATTGCTGTAATTAATAAAAGAAAATTTTTACACAAATCTAAGCAATGCACTACGCAATTTATTTAATTTTACAGAACTTTGATGTAGAAAGTGATGATGTTGCAACATTTTATAAGTTTTGTGAGTTACAAATAGCCTAACCTTAATAATAATTTATTTTGTTTTTCGTAAAGACAAGTAGCTTGACTATCACTCCGTTGAAAATTCAACATCCTTTTTCCCTTCATTACAATCATCGAAATCATTTAATTCAATGAACACTTCCTGCTCGCGTTCTTGTTCTACGCTATTTACAAAGCCCATCAAAGCGCTTGGAAGTATAGGTCTTGCCAACTTGCCAAATCAGTTTCTAAAAGTTGTTTTGGTTTCTGAGCCAACCTTGCTTGTCGTCATAAAGATTTGATGCTTCTACGAATGGTTCGTCAGCACGTTTCTAAAAAGCAAGCCTATGATTAACTCTATATTTGTGGGGAAGCAAGTCATTAAAGAACGGTGGAAGTCTGGCCAAATCATTTTTGGAATTTGATGTAAGAGGTAAATTGTCTGTAACCATTTTTTTATCATTTTGCTTCGCAAAAAATTTAGTGATTGGATTTTATTGTTTTCATACTTGAAGCAAGTAAATGATTCTAGGTTTTTACATGATTGATCAAAAACTTCCCACTTATAGCCAAGTTTTCTGCAAAACAATATTTTCTATGGTAAGGAATTGATCTACTCATTTTAACTCTTTTCCTACTAGTGTTGCCATAATGGCAACAGAGCTTAGAAAATTTAATAATAATTTTGTAACCATGTTTCGTGTATTTCAAAAACTTCCAAGTTACTCCACGCTTATTGTGACTAAATGTCTATTTACAGCATAAAATAAATTTGTTGAGAGTATAAAATTAAAATCACTACAAATTTCTTCTATGAGTTGAAGGTCTGAGGTTCGAATCCCAGGCCGCTTTATCTAACCTAAAGTTACATACAGGCTAGTTTTCCTTCAAATTTGCAAAAGTACAGTAGAAGCTGGTTTGCTTTGGCACTGTAAATCTCTTAAACTTGTTCTGCGGCTCGGTGTAATAAGTTCAGTATCTGCCTTTACTTAAGTACCAATCAACTATAGTAGGATTCGAACCCAAAATTACTAAGTTGCATATTAAAATAAATTGAAAGCTGAAAAACATACAAAACATAGTGTAATGGTTTTGAATAGCCTGCAGTAAAAGTTAAATGCCAAAAAAGTTCAGCAAAAGAATCGAAAAAAAATTTTTTTACCCTGTTTCCATTATAGTGTTGCCGTATGGACACACCTCTTTTTGTGGGGAGTAAAAGTGACGTCGCTTTCGGATTACAATTTTTTGAATTACTTAGAGTAATGTTGTATTTATACAAAAAGATTTAAAAATTCTCCAAATAAAGTTCCAAGAATAAATCTGGGAGGTAAAGGGTTGAGACTTTGTTTTGTACCTGAAAGCTTCTTGATGGTGTGGTCGATTCAATTTTTTTTGTGGGCCCAATTTTCCTTTTCCCTTAAAAGCACTCGTAAGGTTTTCACCGGTAATCACGTAAATTCCCGCGAGCATAGAACAATACTTTTCTCCAAACTTTTGAGCCAGAAAATTGATGTTGAGCTTTTGGCGATATTTTCTATAGCCAATATCAGGAATAATTTGAATGCTGAATTTTGAAGCATGCAACAGCAGAATAAAAATCAAAAGGTCTGTGTCGGATGTTCTTATTACAGCCGATTTATAGCCTTGAGATTGAAGGTACTTTAAGAACATAATGACCCGCATGTTGGTCTCTTCCTGATTGGAACGATATTGGAAAATTTCGAAAACTTCCTAAATATCAATCGTTATTTCATTTTCGCATGCTATTTGCATCTCCAATAAATTATCTTCGATAACTGATTAGTTTCAATCAAGAAATATGAGTATGAGCTTGTTATATAAACACAATGCAAACATGCACTAATTTCTGCATTGCGACGAAGTTAAGTAAAATTATCATGCCGCCAGTGAAGTGGGAATGAAATATTACATGGTAAGCGTAAAACCGTAAAATCATACTATTGGCAAGCTTCTAAGAATATGATTTAAGATGCACCTAAAAATCGTGATAAAATTTTGCTTTTACCTTAAAAGCTTTTATCAAAGTTCATGGCTCACCTCGTTACTCTCTGTCAAAAATGAGTACAATTTGCCATTGACAGCCAGCATCGCTGAGACACATTGCTGATTCGGTAAAGCGCATCCTCGCTGCTCCACACTTACAACAGCAACATGCATAGCTGCTGCTTGTTTTCGTCATTGCATAAGTATTGCTTAAAATCCTTTGGCTTTATTGTTGATGGTCCTGGCACCAAATATTTAGGTGATACAACCCTTCTAATTTGATCTTGAGCTTTAATGGAAAGTTGGCAAAAGCAATCAGTACAAAATATACAATGTTTATGCTTTGCCACTGCGTCTAGCAAACATAAAACGATTTCTTGAAATCTTGGAGGAATATCAGGCATAGCGTGGAACATTGCATTTCCGTCTTGAAATAAAAACATGTATTTTCTATCGATACTAATTGACGGCATGTCCGCTTACTTTGTAATATAATCACGCATCATAGCTTTGTCTGTTTTATTGAAATATCCCTCTGGAGATCCTAAACTGTATGGCACTGGAGTTAATGGGTACCTCATTATTTTATCCATATCGAGGAATTGATTCAGCATCTGTGATTTAACTAGCAACTTGAACGCCAGATTACCTTGCTCCTTGTATTGTACAACCTAAAAAACATAACGCAGCGCTATGTTACAACTTGCACTGAAATGTGCTTACTTTTATTCGAGCCTTGTTCTATGCATTTTTTACTGTTTTAGATTTTACTTTTTACTGATGATGGACATAGCTAAGTCCGGAACGTTTAAAAATTTTACTGTTCTAAATAAGGCTTTACTGTTTTTAATCAAATTAAAAAGTATGAGTTTATTTGTCATTCTGGCTTTATTCATTACAAATAAAAAGTAAATCATTCATTGCATTATAACTTTAAAACATTACTATTATGTCTCTCTGTACCTTTCCTTGTGAGGATGTTAACTTGACAGTTTTGTTGCAGGCATCAATTGTTTTAAGCTTGTTTCTTTTAATTGGAATAATAAAAGATATCGTTGAAGATGGATTGTTTGCTATACGCTGCGCAACAAAAGCTTTTTTAGCTTCTTGTCCGAGAACTTTTGCCCCATAAACATCTTTTTCAAGTTCCTCCGTTACAGGAGCTCCTGATGCCAATAAATATATCCGAGTTTAATTGGTGATATTGAACGGATTGGCAAAATTTTTAATAGCAGAGATTACATTTTGCGCAGCTATCTCTGAGCGCTTAATTTATGTACCCCCAAGATCACGGTGCTTGCCGACTTTTGGTCTGTCCGAATCGTCATTCAAGTCTGCAATGTCCAGCAAGCATTCGTAGTTTTGCGCTCGAGCTGAATTAGTTCTACACCATCTTCTGTATGCTTCACATTTATTAAATATTCCAAAAAAACCTCCTAAACCAGACAAAATTTTTAATAGCAAGCATTTACTCAATTAAAAATAACTTCTCACCCTTAAATTTTGCAAACTTCGTAAAGGTTTCGTCCATAGTTTTATCAACAGCACACAATGATCCACGAATTAACGATCGCGCTACAGCAATGCCACCGTTCCGTAAAAGCTCGTTTGCTACCGGATGGGACAAATCGATGTTGGTAAGAAAAACATCGTACCAAGCTAAATATCTAATTAATTGCAATTGTAACTAATGATTACAAAACACACAAAGCATAGACTACTAAAACATCAGGCAATTTCCAATTTTAGCAAATGAAAATAGTCGTTTAGTGTGTCTTTAAAGAATAATTATTTTTAAGAATCGTCGCTGGAGCGCTATAATACGAGGTTATTCTAACATTATGCAGTAATTGCAAATTTTACATTGTCCACGTCACCAGTGCATTTGTGAAATAAATCTAAGTTGTTTGTTTTCACAGAATAGAGCATTAATAAAATTAAACGAGCATGATCATTAAATTGTATCCAAAATTGAGCTGTTTTGCCGAGTTTTTCATTTCTTACTTCAAGTTTAAACGCTAACAATCTCTCAATAAATTTTTTATGAGAGCTGTCACCTAACACAAAAAAAAGAATTTGCCGAGCTTGACATATTGTCCGAAAATAATCGCAAGCTTGTTGAGTCGAAGGTGATGGATTCTTTTACGCAGCACCCGTCATCCATTGTTCTGTCATAAACGTCCCCGAGGTCGAAAAAGAAATGGAGAACGAAAAAGTTTGCACGAATGAATAAAGAAGAAATAGAAGGAAACAATATGTTGAAAAGATCTAAAACTCATAAATTTAATAGCGATGCATAAAACCGCTGTATTTTAAATTTAATTGCTTTCTAAATTTTCGAACTTCAAACGTTTTTACGTTCATCAAGTTATGGTGATATCGGTTTCATTGTTCATCAAAACTTACATTGATGTTGTAAAACAGGCCTGCCTAACCTTGTCACTGCTACGGGCCATACTTATAGGAGAAAAGTTTTTGCGGGCCTCATGCATTTTTAATTAAACACTAATTAGTTGCAAGTTTATTCTACGCCAGCTCCCAAGATAAAGTGAAGATAAAGTCTTCATGACTGCTTTAGACCGTCCCGGTTTTTAAGCCTAGAAGACACAAAGGCGTCAATTGACTCTTTTTGCTTTGTTTTTTACAAAATAAACAAAACATTCTTATCATAGCAGGCCAAGATTTTTTGACTTTTATTTATTTTGGTTATTACACACCCCAAATAAGCCACAAAAAATTTTGATAAGAATTTTGTGCAATTTTTTGCAATTATACGCCAAAGCCCAAAGGGTTTAATAGACCACACATTCACTTGTTTGTATAAAACTTTCAAAACATACTGCAGTTCTACTCCAATTCGACGTGTTCATTGCAGATTGGTGTTCAACATATGCTGCAAACATAGTGAGAGCAATTTCAAGACCAGTAACCAATAAATAGAATAACCATAAACGTTTTCTAAATTCCAAAGCATCAGAGTTTTTTGAATTGGCTTTCAAACCACCTTGCAAAAAGTGCTTTCAATACGATATCACTCAGCAATTCTAACTTATTATGCTTTAAAGACTGCTATTTCTTGCCCACTGTTACGTGGCATTATTTAGATAAAAATTTGTCAATCTGTTTGTAATATGCTTCTGGTACCACTTCCAGCGGCCAATTGCAAAATCTTTTGTTCAGCAGACATTGCTTATTTTATGGTAAAAGCAATGTAAACAAAATGAAATATCGGTTGTTCTAGTAGGCATAGAAGGGTAAGGGTTTTATTATCTTATTGCTACGCTATGTCTACCTTGCCGACAATGCCAACTGTACTTGCTTACCATATCTACTAAAACTACTACATCTACAATGCCTATTAACCCTACTATGCTTACTACGTCTGCTATAGTTACTAAGGCTACTATGCAGGCCCAGTGCCATTGGGGGCATTTCGGGACCGCGCCCCCCAAATCATTGCTTGTGCCCCAAGCGAGTAATGTGCCCCCAAGCGAGAATTGTGCCCCAAAAGAAAGTAATAGGCCCAGTGCCACAAGCTGGCATTTCGATCCTGTGCCCCCCTAAATTGCTGCTCGTGCCCCCCAAAAGTGAGTAAAGTTTCCCTTTAGGACAAAAAAGATGGTCAAATCGAGTAAACGCCATGTACTAGCCGAATATTTTGCGACAAAAACCACCTTTTTCTGTTTTTTTTTCCTTTAATCTCGAATTTAAGAGCAAAAACTGCATTCTGCACCAAAAGACCCCGTCGTGCTCACCTTTCCCCAGTCGAAAGAAGAGCTCTCAGACGAGACCTGTGGCCCGAAAGAAAGCAACCGATCCGGAGCCATGGGGGGCTTTGAAAAAAAGACTTTTTTTGTTTTGTGGTCTTTAACCTTGATTTTAAGGGCAAAATTACTTTGCACCCCCCCTAAAAGTGTTTATCCCCCCCGAGCGCGCTACACTGGCGCTGGGCCTACTACTGGTACTATGCTCACTAAGCTTACTAAGCCTGCTCAGCCTAATAACCTTACTACTATACCAACTTGCCTTTTTTGCCTGCTATGCTTGCAGACCTTGCCTACTATGCTTGCAGATCATACCTGCTCTGCCTATATTACAAACAAAAAACAACCCTTGAATTAAAGCTTTGTTGCGGGACTTAAGCCACACTAGACATGCAAAAGACTGAAAAGAGAGTTAATTAAATAATGTTTAAATTCATTTGCTGTCAACTGATTTCAGGAAAAACATAAACTAGGATTATTTTATCAGCGAAGTGCCCAATAAGTGCAATATTAAGTGCTTGGAGTTAATTGACCTTTTCGGGTTTTCTTGAAAGAAGAAAAACCCGGGCTTTCTAGAGCTAATTGCAAAAATATGGTAAGCCTTTCCGTAAAAAATCGACCTGACAAAAAGGCCTTGCGGGCCACACAAAGCAACTTTGCGGGCCAAACGTAGCCCACGGGCCACGGGTCCGGCACCACTGTTGTAAACCGTAAGTATCATGTATATTGCCTGCCAATTATCAGCTTTAGATTAGATATAATATCTTGTCCATAGCATAAGCACAAACTTGGGGCCGTTTTTGTGGTTATTGACTACCACATGACGTCATCAAAATAACGTCATCAATATGACGTCATTAATTTTTCACTTTCATAATACTTTTACAATTTTCTAATTAAAAAAAAAAGAATTATGAAAGCATATATTATTATTGAAATAAACTCGGTCTTGGATGACAAGCAAAACGCTGAAATACGATAAATTTTGCAAAATAAATGTTATACTTGAAGTTCAATTTATTGCATAAAAATGTTGATCAAAGTTAACCAAAATCATATGGTGTTTTTGGATATGCATGTGCTCTCTTCAAGAGTAATATCATGGCTCTACATTATATACAACAAAAGTTATAAGAGTGGGCAAACTTCAAAATGGTAATTTTTTACAACTTTGTGAACATTTTTGTTCCTGCATTGCGACACCATAATTGTATGACGTCATAAATGAATCTGAAGGTTGCCCATGTCCAACTTGTTAAGTGATCCAAGTTTGCAACTTCAGGTTCAACCAAAAAAGAAGTGAGAATGAATAACGTAAAAGTCAACAAAGCTAAAAACTTTAGCCAACTTTTACGAAAATGACGTCATTATGACGTAAATGGGCAGGAAAAACGTGGTAGGGACAACCCTAGCCGAAAACTTCAGATTATACTGAGCATTGTTATACAGGCAAAAAAGTAAATATATATTTGCATATATTCTCAATGGCTAAACGGCCTTCAGTTTCGGGGTTTGTTCCTTCATCAGCAGCAAACAGAGAGTGTACGCGTTTTTTGACTAGACTGTACAATGACGCGATTTCAGTGTTATCCTATCAGTCAAGAAAATAGAGGCACAAAGTCACAACCTGGATCAGCCTCTGGTTGTCAGAAAAAAATGACTGCGAATGGAATTCGTCTTGATTTATTTTTTCTGACTACCAGAGTCTGATCCAGATTGTGATTTTACGTTTGTTATTTTCAATATGTGATGTGGCGTAATTATTCAATTCAAAGATAAAGTTGTTTAAAACTTTTGGTGAATCGAATTAGTAAGCAGCCTTCAACAGTATTTCAACCGAACACTGTAGATGCTTGACGTGTGTTACTCGTAACCTATACTCACTATATAGCTTACTGTTTTTCGTGTAACAACGTTGTTAAATCTCAATTGCGGTAAGCTCAGTCTTCGAGACTAACATAAGAAACTCGGCACTCTTTAAATGTACTCATATAAATTTTCAAATGTATTAAGCGGTCTAAACCAAACAAACAGTTTACACAGGTTTCGAAAAATCGTTTTCCTTTGACTGAGTTTTTAGTCGCGCCTTTCACGGCTGTAATCACTAGACTGAGAAAAAGTTTGTGAATAAACTAAAGAAGTGGCGCGTTGATTTAAACGCAAATTCAATCTAGTCAGGTCAATATATGGTTTGACCCCAAAAAAATTCCTACAAAAGGTTTTTCAACGGTTTTTTGTAGTATTTATCATCAAGAATAACATATTAAAAATCTAGGAGAATCAGAGCACCGGAAAGTTGTCATTTTCAATATGGCCGCCAAAACAGTATAATGACAATAATTCACTTAATATTCATGCTAGAGCTCTAATTCTGGCGTCTATCCCTAGGTTTTAGGTGGTAAGGAATTCATTAAAACAATTCAAAATGAAATTAACTCATTACTATAATGGAAAGACTTATATGAAACAAAAACAATAGTGAAACACTGGCAGTATAAGAATCACACACCACTTATTAAGTTATTTACATTCAGTTGCTTAATAAGTCCTGGTCATCATCTTCATCCAGTAATGACTGATTGTACGTATTGTCACAGGCATCAAGTTGGCACTGTCCACATGCTGAGGTACAGGGTAGATTATTCTGCCTACAGCTACACCTGGCAGTGCTACAGGCAGTTCTGCAGTTGCAGTGGATAATCTTCAAGAGGGAATCTGGGGCCGCATTCATGTCCGACTCTGTTGGCACAAACTGACTGCCTTCCAGTTTCCAACCCCACCCGCAAGTTTCCATATCACTCTCCTGTCCTAGCCAGACCATTATTTGGTAGTAAACCCTTAGGCAGTGAAATTTTGTTGATGACTCAGTAGGTGGTAGGCGTTCTGGTGTCACAAATGATTGGGAAGAGACTACTTTTTTTCTTAGTACTCTGTAGCGCAATGACGAGAGGGAATCCGTCCGCGTGCCCCCAAAAATCACAGCCATCGCTTGACAACCTTTGTTCACAATGGATGCTGCTGTCTGCTTTGGAAGAAGGAAGTAATTGGCACAGTCTTTCAGAGTAGCATCACCCTTCACCAGCTTGTGAAAGACAGATTTCTTACCCACACCAAAGATTCTTGATGTTGTGTCACATCCAGTGTAGGCATGTATAAAAAGTAACTGGGAACATAATTCTTCACCCATCACCATTTTCAGTTCGTTTATATGATACACTTTGTCAGCATTTGCCTTGTCGGAACGGAAATATAGATCTTTGTTTGCTTGTTGCGCATAATGAAGAAGCAGGACCAACAGATCTGTGTCTTCTCCAATCAAAGTTGTCGAGTGTGACACTGCACTAAGAACAGCAGCCTTCACAATCGGAACATCAGCATCCCCTGGGGCATTGATCACTTCGCAGCCTTTACCCCGAAGTGTTTCACTGATCAGGTCGATCATTTTTTGTTTGTTCGTGTCCCTTGAGAGAAACTCATCCTTCTTTCCATCAAACACTGTCTCTTCCGTAAAGCTGATGACTGCATGCACATTCTTCCCACGCCTCTGGTGTGTGTTGTCCTTGATTGTCGGTCCTCCTAGGTACCCGTCAAAAACAACCGTTGCCCTTTGATAACGCCGAGTGGTGAATTCAGCATATGATTGTGCAATGGAGCCGTAGGTTTCTCCCCTCTTCCATTGTAGCCGCTGTAGTAGTGAACCTCCATCTATGACGTAGTGTTGAGTTTTTGGTGGAGTGTCTCCTATGGATTCACGAATTTCCCGAACTGCCTTGGTTGCATAGTCTGTGATAGCATTCGCAAGTTGAGGCTTATCAGGCTTCCGGAGCACTTTCCTTGCTTCAAAAAGTGCTGGAGGGAACGGGCTCAGTTCATACTTCAAGATATCTTCGAGAGATAAGACCCCTAGTTGTGAAACAACTAGGAAACGTTGAAAAAGCAAACCTGGGTCAATCGTTCTTTCAGGTGTCAACTTCACTAATGAGATGTTTCCAAATGTCTTGGCTTTATCCTTCCGCTTAAAAGATATTGAGAAAACAGACTGCCCAATCATTTTGTCCATAATGTTCCTTCCGACTGCTTCGAATTCATGTACATTAACGTCATCCTCGGCCACAACACCATTCACAATATTCCTCAGGGTTTGATCCAGAGAAAAAGGTGCATAACCAGCCAGTGATGTCTTCAGCTTTTCAAGATCAGAACTGTCTCTCTGAACCCTAGCCTGCGTTGCTTCCTTGTGTTGTTCGCTTGTTGTGTAGGAGAGTGTATTGAATTCCTGCATTGCATAGTTGAACTCCGACGTGATTGGAGTCGACATTGTCCACAAGGATCGTTGTTCTTCTGTCATGCCGGTTCCACGCGTTAAACCTCCCGACGTCTTCAGCGATCTCATTAGGCTCTGTTCAATAACTAGGTCTGAGCTGAGACCTGCCCAAAACTGATTCGAGCGACGGATAACATGGTACCCTTGTTGAAACCTTTGAGATAACTCTGGGTGTCGGTTCGGGAGTTGGTTCATTTCTTGGATGTAATAGTGAGCAGATTTCAGGTAATTGAAGTGCCCTGCAGCCGCGAATATTGGTAGACAGTCAGAAACTGCACGAAGGTGCATCTGCCAATTGCCTGTCCTGTCCGCTTCGATTAGTGCTCGCGCTACCCGAACCATAGACTGGTAGCACAACCACAGTTGACTGGTCTTAGATCTTGCACGCAACTCAGTTTTCTTATTGCCCAACGCCTCCCTCAAACTGACAAGAGTATCAGATGCTACAGCACTATCCAAATTTGACTCGCCATTTACTAACGATTCATAGATGTCTTCAGCCTTGTCTACAAGTGACCCCAAGTTCGGATGTTCATCTAATACTTCAGACACAATCATTTGGTTCAGACACTTAGTGATGAGAAGATGACCACGGAATGCCCGTTGGACGGATTTCCCAGTCATCATATGGACAACAGCGTTTTCTCCATAGACTTCTTCAAGAATCCTCTTCAGCCCCGTTCCTGCCATAAGTGTGCCTATTGCTCCAAGTACGTTCATGAACGTATGGAAACAACCAAGCATTACAACAATTGATTTCAGGTGACTGTTTTGAGGTGCATCAGCAATGATTTCGGAAGCTTTCCAGTACAGTGGCTGATCGAATGTGATCACTGGTGGAACGTGATGTTTGAAGGCAATATTGGATACATACTCTAATGTGGACAGAATGCACGTTTTATCCCCAGAATACATGTCTATCATTGGCAAAAACACTATCGACGACTGGCCAGGATGATCGTTCCCTTGGTGAAGAATGTGCATCATACCTTGCCAGTTGGGCAGGGTTTGCTTGAAATTGAATGAAAGCTCCCACAAAATGTCAATCCTGTCATCACAATCAAGAAATCTGGGGAGATCTTGAAACAAGATGTCATGACGCGCTTTATTGGCAAAGCGGAGTTGTTTGATTTCAATCCTAGTCTTCTCTGTGATGTTGAGTTGTGATATGTTGTGCCTTGGAATCATACGGTTTGCTTTCTGACCCGGTGTCAAGGTAGCAATCATTCCCATCCCGTGGAAAGTCCCCTTCCCATCCAGGGTGATAATATTATGATCAACATTGTCAGCTGCAAATAACAGTGTACTTTCGAGTAGGTCTATGTTCTCTGGAACAATGGATTCTGACGCTACACAATCAGCTGCATTCTTCTCAAACCTCTGGACTTCTGCGTAAGAAGAACAATATCCCATATTGTGTAAAGTATCAACAAGAAATCTCGACCTGTACAAATGATGTCCTTGAACAGCAAGACCAATTTGCAATGGTGCAATCACCGCTCGTGGTCTGACAGCTTGGACAACAGCTTGGCCAATACTTGCAACCTTTCGCTTTGTGTCTTTTCCTACAAATAAGGAACTCAACAGTGTTCGCAAAGTTTCAGGCAAGTACATTAGAGCAGGACCGAGATTGAGTGCGTCTGTGCTTGGATAGTGATCATTAACAGATGGAACATCATTTTTGATGTCACTTTTGATGAGCCTTGCCGCAGTTTTAATTATTTCTCTCTTTTGTGACTCTTCATCATCCTCATGCCTTGTTTTTAGGTAATGAGATCGGAGGATTTCGGATGTTTTCTCTCTCATAGTGACCATGCCATGAAGGCCCTGACCTTCAGCTATATAAATAGATTCACTGTATCGTTTCTGTAATTGGGTTTTCAGATATTGTGATCCATAAGGAAGGCAATCATCATTTGCTAAAAACTCCTTCATTTTAGATCTGAGGTCTGATATCGTTAACTGTTCTTCATCATTCTGTTCAAGATGGGAACACATCTTTAGAAATGCCTGGTCCTGTTCCTCATCCTTCGGTCGCCCAGATTTTCGACGTTTTGCCTCAGGTACTCTGCCGTATTGCAAGGGTACGTTAAATCCATATCTAAAATTAACACTACAAGAATGATGGTATAAACAGTCTGCAGCATGCAAATCGCCACCGTAATATTCAATACGACCTTTCACGGCGAATGACCAATCGTCAGAACGTCTCTCACAACACTCTAATATAGTCCTTGCAAAAACATCTGTTTTAACGAAACTAAAGCCAGGTCTGTCCGTGAGAACTCGAGTCCCACAAAACAAACAATCAGTCTTACTGTCGAAATTGCCATCAAGAATTCGAGCACTTCGTTTCCTCGTGACGCAGGACCCACTTTCCTCTCTGTTCTTTTTAAGCTGTATATCGATGGGGTTGGTGTAACGCTTACGACAGTCTATGTGTACTTTTCGACCAGCTGTCACAACAATGTTGTCCCCTCTATTAGTACTGGCAGCATTAATCCCATCAGCACCCTTTTGACGCAGTATACTGGAGGCTTCAGAAGCTTGAATTTCCTTGTCACAGATCGGGCAGAGGTCTTCGTAAGCATTCGTGTCCATACCTGAAAAAAAAAAGAATTAGAATAGAATTATAGGTTATGGTTATGCATTCAATATTGATTCTTAAAGTCATAGTCAAGTTGCTCACTACTCAGGCTACGTCAACAAATTCATAAGTAAAACAAAAATATGTGAACAGTAGGCATACATACCGTTTTCTTGTGACGTCGAACGCAGGTAAAAATGCAAACGTGAAGTAAAATCCTCAAATGCAGGCCTAACTTTAAAACAGAGAATGCCAAAACTTGCTAAAGTAAATTATTAAATAACAAAATGCTGAAAAACACAAGATTTTTTTTTTTCAATAAAAAATGTCAAAAAAAATTTTTTTTCTCCTAGATTTTTAATATGTTATTCTTGATGATAAATACTACAACAAACCGTTGAAAAACCTTTTGTAGGAATTTTTTTTGGGTTCAAACCATATATTTAATATATTGACCCTACTAATCACAAAAAATCACTAATTAGTGCGTCGAACAGAATCATGAGGCAAATTAAATCACGAAATCACAATGACGCAAACTAAACCGTTTTTGACAGCGTAACACACCCCCACGCAAAATGTGCCTCTCGGACACATTTTCAAACATCAAAGTGAAGGTGTCAAATCAAAAAACAAAAAGTTTAAAGTTAGTCAAAAGATTATGAGTTTGTATCTTTGTTCAGAATGATGCAAAGTTTGGTAATGGGTCTCACGACTGTGCCATTTTTGGTGTGGACTGCAACTGTTTTCATCTTGCCCTTCTTATCAAGAAAAACAGCAGTGACTCTTTCCATGAGCCACTTTGATCGATGCTGCATGCTTTCAACCAATATGACAACATCGTCAACCTGTAAATTGTTAATAGTCTTAAACCATTCCTGTCTTAACGTTAAATTAGGCAAAAATTCACCTATCCAACGAGACCAAAACTGCTTGGCTAAATACTGAACCCGAGCCCATCGCCGCTTTCCATAGCAATCACCTTTCTCAAACAATCCAGGCGGGAGATTAGGATTGCCGTGGAGAAGCAACAAATGGTTCGGTGTCAATGGCTCATCATTTTTCGAATCCATGGTAACGGGGACTAAAGGCCTTGAATTAATAATGCCTTCAACTTCAGCCATTAAAGTAGTCAGTACCTCATCTGTCAGAGTCTGAGTGGTCATGAGAGCAGGCAGAATTCGTCGTATGGAGCGAATCATTCGCTCCCACGCTCCACCCATGTGACAAGCAGTAGGGGGGTAAAAGACCATTCAATTTCCCTTTCACTCAAAAAATTTTGCACTCTTTCGTGATCGAAGTGTTTTGAGTAGTCTTGTAGCACCTTTGCAGCCCCAACAAAGTTGGTTTCGCAATCGCTATAGATTTTGATCGGTTTTCCTTGCCAAGAAATGAATCTCCGCAGAGCACATAAGAATGAGTCAGTTGTCAGTGAGTGGGAAACTTCAATATGAATTGCTCTCACTGTCATACACGTAAAAACACAGCCATATCGTTTAACCAAAGCCCTGCCTTGTTTGACTTGGAAAGGACCGAAATAATCAACCCCAACGTGGCTAAACGGCGGTTGATCAATTTGAAGGCGAGCGGAAGGCAAATCAGCCCTAAGTTGCTTACCGACGGGCGCATTGCGTTTTTTGCAATATGTGCATTGTCCGATTGTGCGGCGAACAGCAGCACCTCCCTTCAAGATCCAGTTCCGTTGGCGTATAGCTGACCAAGTATGGTTAATGCCAGAGTGGCCGACTTCGCAATGATATTGCCTTATTACAAGTTCAGTAAAATGGCAATCTGACGGTAGGATTGCAGGGTGCTTTAAGTCATGATCAAGATTTGCTCTTTCGAGTCTCCCTCCCACTCGAACTACTCCGTTCCTGATAATAGGACAAAGTTTGTTCAAATAACGTGGGAGAGAACTTGCCCGAGGAAGTTGGGCCGAACCTGCAGAAAACAGAAAGAGAAAGTTTTTCCTCTGGATATGCTTAACTAGTTCAAGTTCTGCTGACTTTAACTCCTCAGCAGAAAATGGCGCGGCATTAAACACCGTGCTGCCGCATCTCACCTTATTCCATAGGAACTGCTTCGTTCGAATCAGCCACGCTGTAAGTTTTTTCGCTTTCAAAAGAGATGAGCAACGTTCAATTAATCTGTTCAAAACATCACCAATTAGATCTTGTGAATTGGATTTTGTCAGAAAGACCGTAGTCTTTTGTTTCTGCTCTTTAACCAAGCTTAAAGGAATGTCAGGTAACTCGCAAGGATTTTCTGGCCATTCCTCAACTGGCTGCCAAAGAAAATTTGGTCCTATTAACCAAGAATGCATTGCATTCAACTGATTAGCAGGTATGCCTCGCGTAGCGAAATCCGCCGGATTCAACTTCGAAGGCACGTACTTCCACAATTTAATTTCAGTGTGCTCATTGATGACAGCCACACGATTCGCAACAAAAATAGGGAACCGTTTCGTTTCATTGTGTATTATCTGCAATACGGCGGTAGAATCTGTCCAATACACAGATCTGCAGTTAGGCAAATTTAGCTCTTTCTGTACTATTTGGCAGAGTCGAACTGACAATACCGCAGCAGTCAACTCGAGTCTAGGTATCGACACTGCCTTAATTGGAGCCACTCGAGCCTTACCAATGACGAAGTAGCAATGGATTTTATCCTTGCAGTTGATTAGCCTCAGATAACAACAACTGCCGTAGCATTGGGGTGAAGCTTCCGAAAAAACATGAGTTTCACAATTCTTAACTTCTCCAAATTCAGGCGGTTTAAAACACCGCTGAATCCGCAAGTGATTCAATGTCGGTAACGTCAATAGCCATTTTTTCCAGCACTTCGCTTCTTCGTCCTCCAAATCTTGATCCCATCCTCGTCCCTTTTTGCATAACTCTTGCAAGAGGAGTTTTGGTATCAAGGTAACAGGAGATACAAACCCAAGAGGATCAAAGAGACTAGAAACAGCCGAAAGCAATCCACGTTGAGTCAACGGTTTATCAGGCAAGGAAACAGAGAAGAGAAAGGAATCTTCTTCAAAATTTCATTGCACACCTAAAACTCTGTGAGATTGCGTGCTGGGAATATCATGAGTTTGCATTTCTTTGGCTTTTTCCGACTCGGAAATCATGTGGAAAACCTCAGAACTGTTGGTTAACCATTTCGTGAGATGAAATCCACTCTTTTGAAGTAGCTGGGGTAGGTCACGCATTACTTCAATCGCTCTTTCAGCCAATTGAAATGACATTAAACAATCGTCCACATAGAAGTTATGAGTGACGATTTCTGAAGTAATGGGAAGATGCTCGTTGCCAAAATCAACAACAACGCGGCGCAAACAATAAGATGCGCAGCTGGGCGATGATGTGGCTCCAAACAGATGCACCTGCATCCGATGCACAACTGGTTCTTTCTCCAGGTTGCCGTTAGGCCACCATAAGAAGCTTAGAGTGTTGCAATGTTTAGGATGCACTCGTATTTGGTGGAACATTGCTTGAATGTCACCAATCAATGCAACTTGTTCCTTACGGAAACGTGCAAGCACCCCGAACAAATTGTTAGTTAAAGAGGGTCCGGGCATCAACAAATTGTTCAAACTAACGCCCCTATACTTGGCACTGCAGTCAAAAACCACTCTTACCTTCTCTGGTTTGAATGGATGCGTGACTGGGTGATGGGGTAAATACCACCTTAGCGAATCACTTTGCTCTTCTTCGCATTCAGTAATTTCGGTGGCATAATTGTTACTCACGTAATCATGCATGGTTTGAGCATATCTGGTTTTCAGTTTAACGTCTTTAGTTAGACGTCTTTTTAAACTTAGCAACCTTCTGAGAGCCATTTCTTTGTTGTTTGGCAAATTCGTCACTCCAGTTCGCCAAGGTAATGGTAAGTGATAATGCCCATCTGGTGTCAACTTAATAGAGTTGTCGAGTAATTTCAACATTGCTTTGTCCTCACGGGAGTAGGGTTGGTCAAAAACTGAAGTCCCGTCACCGAAATCAGTTGACCATAACGTTTAAACAAGTTGCTCAATTTCTTTGCCCTTTTCAGAGTGTGTGATAAAATTAACCGAACAATTACTTGAACGTGACGAAGAAAGTGATAGCCCTAGAAGAGACCAGCCTAAAATCGACTTAAAGGCAATTAGCTGTCCCCGGCCGCCCTAGCGAACGTCAATGGGACAAAACACTTCTGGCACGTCTGCGCCGATGAGCAAGGTTACGGTTGCATGTGGTATTCTCTGAAATGTAATCCCACTCAAATGAGGCATGGTATTCAGCACACCCTTGGCAGGAATTACATTTGGATTAATCGGAATGTTTTTGATCAAAAACACGTTAGGAAGGTTTACTGAATGAAGCCCATTCAGTGACGAGACACTCAAAGTAAGGGATACTCCACGACAACTAGTCGCAGGATGACCCAACGTTTGAAAGGTCATGCTTTCTTCCCGACCAGTTACTCCAAGTGCCTTTACAAGTTTGATGTCGCAAAGGCTGTGCGTCGATTCTTGGTCCAAGAAGGCATACGTCAAAACAGTTTTACCTTTGTGCTGAACCTTGAAGGGACACACAAATAGACTCCGTCTAAGCTCAGGTTGTTGCAGGTAATTAGACTAGCACTAGTGCAAGGCTCCATATCTTTAGAAGCCGTTTGTGTGTCACAAGCCGACTCTTGATCAACTCGTTGAGGCGTCACTTCCTTGGAAGCCTTGGGATTATGCAACAGGGTGTGGTGATAACGTCCTGTGCACCCCGGAACGGTACAAGTATTCGCACGCTTGCACATGTTGGTTCTATGTGTACTGCTGAGACATTTGTAGCACAATCGTCTTACTTTCACAAAATTCGATTTCTCTTGCACTGGTAGTTCCTTAAATTTTGGGCAATCGTGCAATCGATGTCCGCCATCCTCGCAGAACCAACACCGAAACCGTGCTTTCTCCGTATAAGTATTAATTGAAAAACTGTAACTAGACTTAGATTTAGCACCTTTAGGCTGTTCGCTGGAACCTTTGACATTTGACGGCTTATTTTCAGTCTTGCTCGCAAATACGCGTCTGCCAAACAGAGAACTTTGCTCTTCAGATTCTCGAGTCACATACTTGACAAAGCCACCAAAGGTAGCCACATGACCGCTTTTTTCCTCGATCATAACCGATTCTCGAACCCAGCGCTTTCGCATGTCAAGGGCAGCTTGTTAACTAGCTTTGTCATAAAATCGAGTGAATTAACACTTCCTTGTTCTTGCAAGTTTTGCAAGGTAATGTTGGTCCTTTCAAGCAGCTCGGAAAACGATTCGAGAGAGGCCGAATCATTCGCCTTCACTTGCGAGGCATCCCTCAATTGCTGCTCACAAAGGTCTGCTATAATGCAGGGTCGACCAAACTCACGTTTAAGTTTGTTTTTAGCAAGTTCGTACGCCACCTCGCCCCTTTCACCAAAATATTCAATTTTGAGCTTCACCTTGTCCGCACAATGTTGCAACAGCAAACAAAACCACATCTTTTTATTTTGAACTCGGGGTTCAACGTGAGTCTCAAAATTGGTGATAAACGATTTGAATTCCAAAGGATTACCATTAAACTTCTTAAACTCCGGCCTAGGTAAAAACAGCTCATCATAAGCCGGATACGAAAGTGGCGTAAAACCTGGTGGCGGTTGAATTACATGCCACGGAGGATAAAAATTGGCACCACTAGTCGATGCAAAACTGCTCGCCCAAACAGACTCTGGCATATGTCGCAAATCAAAAATCGGTCTCTGAGGTAAGTAAGGCTCAGCTAAATGAGATAAAGGGGTAGGTTGCTGAACACTCGAACAATGTGGGCGATTTTGATAGGAATAAGCTGTGGAAAAGCAATAAGATGCTTGTGGGGCGTGAGAGTACGTTACGTTGCAAAATCGAACATCAGCATTATATCTATCAGATGGTAAAAAACCATGCTCTTGAATATTAGCATCTTTAAGTTCACTACACTCATTTTCTTGAATGCTGCTGCAACCAGCCTCGGTTCGATTTGCCACTGTTGCGCTCACTTTGGTCGCACCTGGGCAGACCTTAGTCAAAGTTTTGGCAATTTGTTTCTCAGGAAACACAGCAGTGGCAATATGACCGCTTGAGCTAGCAACATTAACAATCAAGTTATTTGAATTAACAGCTACATCCGAAAAGCATGCACGGTTACCAATAATATCCGCGTTTCGATCAAACTCTTGACTGTCCTGCTGTTGCCATGCTTGCATCTTTGCCACAGCGATCTCCATCTCTCTTTCAGCATTTCGACGCTCTACTTCTTGTCGTTGTTGCAGAAGAAGTGCTTCCTCTTTGGCCTTTTCTGCAGCTTGCTTTGCCTTTAACTGAGCAACTCGAAATTCAACTTCAGCTTCACGAAGTTTAACGCTAGATCTCGATGATGCAGACAATCTGGACGACTTAACGGACCTCGAATCGCTTAAGGAAGCGGAATGGCGATCCTCATCTTCGGAAGATTTCGGAAGCCTTTCTGAGCTATTACGGAGTTTTACATATTCTTGATATCGGGTATCAAACTCAGCTTTATTTCGTGATATCGATTCTTTCGTATCAGAAGCTGAGGGCGAGTCAGAACACTCAAGTTTTTGCAGTAAATCGCAATATTGCTTTTCGATCTTTTCTACAAGCGATTGCAAATGAGGCAAATTTGCCTGTCTCAACGACATCAACTTCTCGGCTGCCACTAAATACCCGGTAAGCTCCTGCTGCATTTTAGTAATAGAACTGTGCGAGAATTCCTCTGACGTCATCATAGTGAACTATATTCGATGTCACCAGCAGAAATACTAAATAGATTTTTCGAAACTTTTATGTTAAATCTCAATTGCGGCAAGCTCAGTCTTCGAGACTAACATAAGAAACTCGGCACTCTTTAAATGTACTCATACAAATTTTCAAATGTATTAAGCAGTCTGAACCAAACAAACAGTTTACACCGGTTTCGAAAAATCGTTTTCCTTTGACTGAGTTTTTAGTCGCGCCTTTCACAGCTGTAATCACTAGACTGAGAAAAGGTTTGTGAATAAACTGAAGAAGCGGCGCGTTGATTTAAACGCAAATTCAATCACAAAAAATCACTAATTAGTGCGTCGAACAGAATCATGAGGCAAATTAAATCACGAAATCACAATGACACAAACTAAACCGTTTTTGACAACGCAACAAACTTAATTTTCGAAATAAATTCAAAAAATAATTATGCACAGTGGTAATTAATCTGTTATTGGATGTAGGACTGCGGTAGTCCGTAGCATCTAAGGGTACCGCTAGTAAATCATTCAAGCTTATTCCGATTAAACCAAAACACATCTTCTATTCTAATAAACAATTGAACTGCAATTTTTTAGGACTAGTTTAAACTGCAAAGTTTCAACATAAAGCAAACACTTAGGCAGTAGCGTAGCCAGGGGGGGGGGCGGGGGGGGGCTATAGCCCCCCCCCCCCATTGGCCTGCCGAACAAAATGCAGAATAAGGAAAATACCCTGTTTTTAGCACTTCTAAGACTCTCTTTTGCACTGGATTAGACTAAAAGATGATTTAAAGCATAGTTTGAAACGTTTATTTGGGGGGGGGGGGGCTAATGGACTGCCGACCAAAATGCAGAATAAGTAAAATACCACGTTTTTAGCATTTCTAAGACTGTCTTTTACACTGGATTAGACTAAAAATGCTTTAAAGTATAGTTTGAAACGTTTATTTAAGGGGGGGGGGGGCTAATGAACTGCCGACCAAAATGCAGAATTAGGAAAATATCACGTTTTTAGCCAGTAGCGTAGGCAGGGGGGCTATAGCCCCCCTCCATTGACATGTTGACCAAAATGCAGAAAGGGAAAAACACAACATTTTTAGCACTTTGAGACTGTTTTATGCACTGGAGTGGACTAGATAGTGATTTAAAACATCTTTTGAAACATATGTCCAGGGGAGGGCTAATTTGTCAAAAATAAAACCAACAATCAAATGAAACCTTTGATAAATGGTAAGAAATAAAGCAATCAAATTTGATCGCAAGTGTAAAAATGCTGAACATAGATGAGATCAACAAATATACTATAAACTAAGGAATAGGGGGGGCTATTCAGTATTTGTTAATTATCAATCATTTCTCTCAAATGTCTTTTTATTAGCCCCCCCCAATTATTTCTCTCTATAAACTGTATACGAATTAGATTACTCCGTGTGAGTTTTATTGAAGTATTCGATTATATAATTTACCAGCATCTAAACAAGAAAACTACATTTTACCATTAACCACCTCCCAAAATTGCCCATTTATGCTTCCAGTTTAATCTGGTTTGCATTGCCAATTTCTAAGCCACGTTTTAAAATCATTATTTTTTAATCAAAATAGCCCTAAAATGAAGCTATTTTTGCAAAAAAATGCAAAATTTCGGAGCGCTGGGGGCTCCGCCCCCAGACTCCCGTGCCTCCGGCGGCTGGGGGCTTTGCCCCCAAACCCCAGCCTCCGGCCTGTTGGGGCTCCGCCCCCAGACCCCCAAACAGCTCCTCCCCATTGCGAATTTCTGGCTACGCGCCTGCACTTAGGCAAAGAAGACTTGAATAAACTGCGCTACATTTTAGCAGCTTTATGCGATCCATCTCTTGGTTTGGTTTGTTACTTGTTAGTTGGGTTAACTTCGGTGATTGTTTGAAGTGCTTAAGTTTGGCACGACAGACATTCGAGAGTTGATAAGCCAGCTAGCCATGGCTTGCCAAGCCAAGTTGATAAAGAATGAAAGGAGTATTCCTCAAAGCAGCTATTTTATTGGGTTGCTCTTTGTGGTTAGGTTATCATCATAAAAGACATGTAGTGTAATTTATGAGTTAGTTCAGTTTTTGTTTTTTGACTGTTTTCAGGAATTAATTTCTTCTTGATCGGCTGGTTTACCGTTATTTTATTTTCAAAAAATTTTAGTAAAGCTTTGCATTTATAACGATTAACTGCTTTCTAGGCGAAGGTCTCCTGATTTCAAATCATGTTTCCATGTTCTAGAATTTAATGCAATAAAACTCGAACTAATACACTAAATATGCAAGCTTTTACACAAAAAACAGCCCTTGATGAATTTTTTTATTTTAAAATTATCGTATTTCTAATTTAACTTTAATTTTTACATTTAAAGAAAGCTAAAAATAGCCTTTGTCGTATTCTGTAAAACATTTAACTGCAACACCAATTTAAAAAAATTGTTCAAGCTTGATAATAAGCCATAGACAGTATTTAATTTTCTTTGTACATTGTTCTTAATAAATTGTTCAAGCTTATCGTTAAGAAACATTCATCCACACTTGATTTTAAAAAATATATCTAAAAAACGGCAGCTAGGTGTAACCGAAGTCATTTCAGCTTTTAGTCATCAAACAAAAGTCTATATACGTATGCTGTATAAAATTTTTCAGGATGTTCGTCGATGGGCATCACAAGATCTTTTTTCTAAACATTTTTTTCTGCAAGCGTAACAATTAAAGCGTGAGGTCTTTTAAGTTTTGCTAATTAAACAACCATGTCGAATTACCGTACCGTAAATAATAGAAGTGAACGGATTTAAATTTTTGGAAACTTGAAATTTACTTTCATGGTTTTCAAATATTTAAACAATCTGAGTCACGTCGAAGTTACAGCAAATTACTTCTTCTTCTTTCTTCATTGCCCGCTTTTTCGTGAAGGTTGCGGGGGCAGTAGCTCGAGGTTAAGCCGCCACACTATACGGTCTTCCATCACATTCATCATTTCGCTTGGGTGAAGTCCCCAGCAATTCCATCCAAGATCCGTAATGTACTGTAATTGGTCCATCTAGTTCTAGGTCGTCCAACTGGTCTTCTCCCATTTGCTTTGGCAAGTAAAGCTTTTTGGGGGAGTCTTTTCTGAGGCATTCTGCTTACTTGACCAAACCATCCAAGCTGAGATCTTTCAATAAGGAGAAGTAATGGCTCGATGTTAAAAGATTTTCGAATCTCAGAACTACGCACCTTGTCAAATGATGTACTACTTCGATTCTTCGCAAAAACCTCATTTCGGACGCTTACACTTGTGGTCGTACTCTTTCGGTCACTACCCAAGACTCATGACCATAAGTGAAAACTGGGACAAAAACTGTTTTGATCGTTGAGAGCTTTGCCTCTTTTGAAAATTCTCGTTTTATGACAATCGAAAAGTGCAAAGCTCTCATTACTGCACTAGCCTTGCCTGTTGGGGTATCCAGTTCTTCTTCTTGCTTTCCATCATTCGTAAATGCAACCAAAAGATACTTAAACTTGACCACGGACCAACGATACTTGAACACGGACCAGATCTTCACTCGGAAGCAAATCTTTTAGAAATCTTGGGAGTATGGCAAAGATCTCTTTGCATGCTTTGTCAATCTTGAAAAAGCATATGACCGAGTTCCTCGGGATGAAGGTTTTGCAGGAGTATGGCGTTGATGCTGGTCATTTGTTACGAGCCAGTCATTCTACTGCCAATCGCAAGTTTGTGTTCCGGTAGATGGCAAGCAATCAAAGCCGTTTCATGTTGGCGTTGGACTCCGGCAAGGGTGCGTTTTGTCACCTCTCCTTTTCATGGTTTACATGAATTGGATCGACAAATGCAACCAAGCTGATTAGTGTGCCACGATTGGAAATTGCAATCTGCTATTCGCTGATGATTTGGTTTTGCTTTGTTCCACAGAGTCTGGCCTCCAGCGCTCATTAAACAGCTTTGCAAACGCATCGGAGTCACGTCCAAGGAGAAAAGGTTTGGGAGAGTTTGACGTAGCTCTCCAACACGTTATTGAATTTGGTTATAAAACTCTGTGTCGCTGCCGTGCAGAAAACGGTTCTGGTTAGCAAGCCATAGCAGGTCTTCATTTTAAAAGTTCAGCGATAAACGAAAACTTGTTTGGCAAATCAAAACATCATCATCAAATATTTCAAATTTAATATCATCTTTATAGAAACAAATATTTTTCAAAAAAAAAAATCATCACAGCGACTGAGAACGAATTAGAACAAGAGCTTTAACTTTATGCTCTCAATTTTCAATGCTATCAATTTTCAAAGCAATTTTTATTTCCATTCTGAGATTTATGTTCATAAATCCCTGGGTAATGACTGAAAAAGTGTGAGCACAAGTACAAGCGTTTTGAAATGAGGTTTTTGCGACGAATCGAGGGAGTTACGCTATTTAACAAGGTACGTAGGACTGAGATTTGGAAATCTCTAAACATCGAGCAGTTACTTCTCCGAATTGAAAGACCTCAGCTTTGATGGATTGACCATGTAAGCAGAAAGCCTAAAAAAAAACAAAAAAACTCTCCAAACAAGCTGTACTCGCCAAAGCAAACAGGAAAAAACCAGTTGGACGATCTAGAACTAGATGGTCAAATTATAATAAGGATCTTGGATAGAATCGCTTGAAACTTTACCCAAGAAAAATGATGAAGGCAACGGAAGACCGTAAAGTGTGGCGGCTTAATCTCGAGCTGCTGCTTACGCAACCCTTTCGGAAAAGTGGGCAATGAAGAAAGAAGAAGAAGAACTTAATTTCTTAAAGAACATTCGTGTATCTAGTTTGGTGGATATACCACTAACGATATATTGGTTTGTTAGACGATCGCTATTTAATTTTTGTTTTATGGAAACATATCCTTGTTCGAGTGTCTACGAGGTATTTTCTTTAGAAAAAAATAATTAAACAAATAATATGACTTTTCTGAATCCATTTTAATCGAAACTTATGAGATGAGTCAAATCCAATCCTGCCTTGAGCTGCACTACTTTAGTTTGTATTTACCAATAAATTTTAACTACAGACGTTGAGACGGATGTCAAGAAGTACTGTAGTAATTTTTTTAGGGACCTCCAGATAGGCAGATAGGCTTATTTGAAACAATTGGTTAAAGACTCCAAAAATTTCTGGTGGGCATTCATTCAGAATTGGGAAAATGGGACAGTTTTAATGTTGATTCGAAGCAAGAACCTACAGTAGACTTGTTGCGAATCGGAACCGCAGTAAAGCTTTAAGTCACTTAATTAAAAGAGGTGACTTTTTTTTGGCCTTCTTTTTACTTTCGAAACAAAAAATACTGTTCCTGTGTATAGTGACTCTTTTAGATTTTGTTTTGTACCTGGTTCCGAAATTTCTCTTAACATTACCATATTGCAAGATACAAAGTGCAAATGTGCAGCACATACTGCACAAAACACTGCAAATTTGCGTCAAGAAAAGTCAATTTGTTTATATTAGCAAATTAAATTAAAATTCCACACTATAAAAAATTTATTTCCATCGTCAAACTTAGTGGTTTCAATAGATTGGTTGAAAATTATATTCAATAAAATGTACCATGTGTTTTATTTATTGCTTCAAATATGCCAATAGAATTCCAATAGTTTTTAAATTTAAATAGATAGTGCAAGTGGTTACTGCTCAATGTAAAAATAATTGAAAAAAAAATCCGCTGAAAGTGGTATTTGATATTATGAGCTCTTTTTAGAAGTGCAACGATATTGACCTCTTTATTATTGCGTAAAATCCAAACAATTATAGTAGTAGCATGTACTAACAGTATTTCTAAGAATGAATTTCATTACATTCAAAATGCTTGTCCTGTATTCGCAGACCATTTGGTTTCTTCACACAGCAATACCGGTTCTGTTATCAATTGCGAAGAGATATGATTCGCGAAAAGTGCGACGATGAGTGGAGCATTAAATTTGAATATTTTGGTGGAAACAATGAAACGCAAAATACCACCAAGATTTACAATTACTTTTTATCCAGTCAGCCACCTTCAAGTAATTTATTTGCTAGAGCTCAAAATTCATCATCGGTGTTTCAACCCAACTCACCGTTTATTATATATATCCCAGGTGAGATGTAGAGATGCTTTGTGTCATAAAACTATATTTGGTATGTTAATTTCATATTTTTGCAAGTTTGGGTTTTTGCAAATTCTATCAGAATTCTGTATTAGTGCATTAATTTGGTTCAGCAACAATAGTTGACACCGACCGGTTGATCAAGCCTAACACGTTGTCTCTGAAGCAGAAGGTCTGAGTTTCAAATCTCAAGCCAGTCAAATTGGACTAGGGCTGCGAACTTGATTGATTTTTATTCTAGTTTGAGTTTGAGTTTTCTAGTTTAATTTTTTCGAGTTCAAGTTTTTAAAAATATCAAGTTTTTCAAGTTTGAGTTCAGGCAGACAAAAATACTAAGTCTACTAAGCGACTTAATTGCTCTTTTTTGTATGCATGCTATTTTTCTAGGTTACTATGGCATAAACAAGCAAAAGACAATCTCAGTTTACATGGTATGGTCAACAGAAAATATTTCCTTCCAACAATGTTTTAATTTTTAAAAGAGCATTCAGGACGTTTTTGTTTAAAAAATTTTGCTGTGAAACCATCGTGAAACAACTTGGGCATTTTTTTAGAATTATTTTGCACCAATTTTGATTTTCTTCAGCAAAGAAATCGTAAGATATTCGCAATTATCTTTCCTCTGAGAGCAAGGAGAAACGCTTTCCGAACAATACCAAACTGAACGGACGTGTATCAAATTCGTTCCAAATGACTGACTAGATTAGCAGCTCTCGATGGAGAGGCTTCGTAGGTACCTGCTGATAACCGTAGAAAACCTATACAAAAAATGCTAACAAAAATGCTTTGCATTGAAGCTTACAATTGCTTATTTACGTGAAACCCTAACTGGCCTTCTGATTTTTAGGCCTAAACTAATTGCATAATAATCGCAAAAAACTTATTGGCTCACTACAAATTGGAATCTTAGTCAAGATCTAGTCAGCTACGATGCTATAACCTTAAACATGCAGTCGTTTCTTCGAATAGGCTATCTATAGTAAGCAATGTTCATATTACGCTACAGCCTACAGGCTACTACGCCTAAAGCACTAAAACCTTATCTTGATTCCGAATACTTTGCTAGGACTTGGCGAACAAAGCACACAAGAAAAGCATCTAACCCCAGTGGTTCCCAAACTTTTCTTTTAATTTACAACGGACCCCTTGCAGTTTTTAAATGTTAGACGGCCTTTCGTGCAAGGCTAAAAACATACAAAAAGACTAAGCTTCAGCAAGGCCACAGAAGTAGCTAAATGTAGTAGTAGCGGCCGATAAACGGAGATTTTCTCTCTGTGGCATCATACTGTAGAAGAGTCGGGTAGTGTGATCACAACGAAAGCATAGAAAGCAAAAAATGAATCTCGCTAGCACAGATTGCGTGTTCCTGAACGCATAGGAGTCGGAAGAAAAATTATTCAAGCTATAAGCCAATTAAGGCCTGCACCAGATTTCTTTTGCAGATCTTCTGAAAGTGCTTCACAGACCTTAAAAAGGTTCGCAGACCCCACTTTGGGAACCACTGATCTAACCATTTAAATTCAAAAAGCAGTTGTTCCTCTAAATTATTTACCTATACCTTCGGCACTCACCCAGTTCCTAGAAGCCCAGTACTTAGCAAGACTCGAAATAGAAGTTCCGCACTGATTTATTGCGCAATTTACTTAAAGCAAGATGGCCGAAATTTTGATTCTAAGAGGAAAACATGAAATTTTTTCTCTTAAACTTTCTTAACCTGATGAGCAGCGAAAATCGCGAGGGGTCACGTTGGTAAACATATTCTTAAAATTTTTTTCTTAATTTTTCAAAATTCGGGTTGAATGCCCTTTTAAATTTCATTTTAATAAAAGCGACCTCGAACAGTTTTATTCGAGTTTAGAAAAATTATTTTTTTGTGTTCGAGTTTGGCAAAACAACCGCATTTTTTGAGTTCGAGTTCAATTTAGAGTTTAAGTTCACAGCTCTGAATCGGGCACAGTGTTGCCAACGGCTCGCCACAGCGGCGGCATTTCTTTGAAAGGAGCTGTTTTGGCCGGGCGCAATGGCGCTGAGATGTGCCCCGCAAACTCGTTACGCGCTTCAAAGTAACACAGCAAGTGTAATGAAAGATTTGTTTTGGTTTGAACAAAAGTTGAGTGCTTACTCGATAATTAATATTAAATATAACTAAAATTACTGTTTTAGCTAATTTTATTTAATTAAATCACAACAAATAATGATGTTCAAAGACGGCGTTACAATCAAATAAGATATTTGATGACATAAAATGCGGTAGGCCTACGTATAGTAGTCAGATTAAAAGGAGACTTGGAGAAGAGTTACTAATAGCTACACATATTTCCTTTTCATCAACTTTGAGCTTCTACTTAGGGATGGGCATTTCAGAATACCGAATCCAGAAGGATCCGAATCCCAAACTATCCGGCATCGCAATTGAAATATAAATCGGATAATTGGAAACGGTTTTAAACCAACGCAATTACTTTGGTAAAAATTGTTTGCGATTAATTCTCACGTAAAGTGGGGTGAGCCATTTGCTCGTTAATTGGGACTTCGCGTGAGCTCGTAGTACCTTAGTTTTTGTTCGCGATTTTTGGCAGATGAGGATTGATTTGCTTATAAATAGTAAACGGTAAAACCCAAAAAGTTGAAATTGGGACTCAATATAAAAGTTAATAAATTCGTCAAATGCGCCAATTTTGGGAGTCCTAGATCACGAGATTGTAAATTGAGACCCAAAAAAACATAAAAAACTGCGATTTTTGGCTTGAAAATTTATTAATTCGCCTATAACTCAAAAAGAACTTAATGTGCAAAACTGAAATTTGATCGCAATGTGGATGCTTATAAATACTTTACGCAAACCGAGTTTGAAGGCGCTCGCCACGTGACCAAAATTTTACTGGCCGAAAATGGGCAGAAAACTGACAATTTTAAACCGATATATCTCGGTAATTACCTATATTGATGAAAAATGATTTGCGATTTTTGAGCACACTATCAATTACCTTTCCTTTGGTTAGGTTCGTTTACCCCAACATGAATAATATTTTTCTTGTTTTGCATCTTTTTGCTTTCTTTCTTTTTTTCTTTTTTTTCTACTGCTATCTACTTTTAAACCGCTAAACGCATTGCATTAAAAGTTTGAGCGATTGAGGTATAAGGGCGGACTTTAGTGCGACAGAAATTGGGGGTGCCAGGTTGGGGGATATTTCTCAGTCGGGTCCTTCAAAATCTTAAACTTTTAAACCGTTAGAGCAAGAAGGATCAAATTTTAGGAATGGTAATATTAAAAATAAACTAAGCGTAACAAAAATTGGGAAGCCAAGATGGGGTTTCCCCCAAACAAGCTCTCCCAAATTCAAACTTTTATCCTTTCAAGCAGACACATGAAAATTTTAAGGTAAGTAAATATAAAGGAAAGATAAAATTTGACAAAATTTGGGATACAAAAATGGGAGGTCCTCTCCAAACGGGGTAGCCAAAGTTCAAACTTTTAACTACTCACGCTAGACACAAAAAATTTTCAGGGTAGGCAAATATAAAGAAAATTCCCCCTCAAATGCGGCCCTCCAAAATTCAAACTTTTTAATCTTTTTAGCTGGACACATGAACTGGTGGTCTACAAATTCTCAACTTCCTCATTTAGAGTAAAGCAACTTGCTTCAAAATACCTTTGCATTTCTGCAACATCAGCTTCTTCCAAAAGGTGTTTCTCCAAGGCAGACTTGACTGTGAGCAAATTAAAAACGCAACTAAATGGTCAACATTTAGAAGCACTCAATGTCATGCACTGCAATTAAGTGCTGCTTTAATTAAGCAAATCGTTGAATAAATTTTTTCTACGTATTGGTGGTGGTTGACTGGTTGTTCACTTTTTCAGCAAATTAAGTTAGTTTAAACCAGAACTGGATTCAGTATTCTGGATTCGGTTTTAGCTATTCGGAATAATTCGGGAATAGCCAACTATTCTAAAATGCCCATCCCTATTTCTACTTCTGTACTTGTCGTATTTTATTAATTCCGCACAGTATGTGAAGCAGATAATACTAATCAGAAAGTTGAAGTGATGAGTCAGATTTAGCACTATTTGCTTTGTAGATTGATTTTGCGAAATTAGCAAAGGGATTTACTATTTGCATTCGTAAGTTTGATCTACGATATAAGGGCGCAGACAAAAGGACGCATGACATAAGGCTCAAGGACATTAGAGCACAGAGACGTTAGAGCGCAGAGACGTAAATCTTTAATCTGCGCTAACATTTTTGTGTTTCGGAAAAAATTATATAAACAAAGAAACGAATTTAACTAATGAGTATTTTATATAATTTTTGAAAGTCAAGTTTTGAAAGAAGTTTTTTTTAATTGCTTCCTTTTTTCAGTTCTTAATTATTGCACAAAGCACTACCCTTAAGCAGTTTTTAAGTCGCCGTACACTGATCTTGAACAAACTTTGAAAAGAAATTATTTTTAATGAGTTTATTTAATTTACGTAACTACGTCAGCGGTTGTTTTCAAACGCAGTCATTTAACGGTTGTACTTAATCCGTTAAACAAACAATCATAATTAGTCTGTTGCCCCCGTGTGAAACCAAATCAAATCAATCATTCTCTTGCTTTATTCCGCCGAACTTGTTTGAGGAGTTTGCGGAATGCGGATCCCATAAGGCAGAAAGTGAATTTAGAAAACTTTTTTCAAAACTTGACTTTCAAAAATTATATAAAATACTCATTATTCAAGTTCGTTTTTGTGATTACATAATTATTTTCCGAAGCTCAAAAATGTTAGTGCAGATTGCAGATTTACGTCTCTGCGCCCTTATGTTCCTGCGCTCTTATGACCTTGTAGGGCCTCATAGAGAAAATTTTCTAGGGGGTTCGAAGGTCGATACCGAGCCCTCAAATCTCATTGGGCCCTCCAAGCCTTATAGGGGCCCATGCCATTAAATCATTTTTTGTCCAACGGGTGTAGATCTTCGTTAAAAAGCGAGGGAGATAACGATATATTGCATACTCTTATGACCTATTAAAAACGCAGCTAGAGATAAAATTGGTTTAAATCCAGCTGGGGGGTCTGGGGGAGCGCTGCGAGCTCCACCAGCGGGGTCCGGGGCAGAGCCCCGGAAGCTTTAGCACTTTTTATGTTTCTCGAGGATAAAATAAAGCATTTGATCAACATTTCAGCATCAAACTTGCTTAAATTGACAAGCAGAAAGCATGATACACTTGAAAGAAAGTATGTGAAGTGGGGTATGATGACATTGACACAACATTATACAAGTGCTTGAAGTAGCAACTTTTGGGACAAAAATCCTTAACTTCATCCGGGTTGTACATTTAAATTGATTGGTAAAAATTGAATTGAGAGAGCTTGGGCCCCCTGGTTTGCACTATTGTTGTTACTTACTGTTGTACGCGAAAATGCTAAAAGAAAGTAAAGAGACACTAGGGTTTTTGTCACATTTTTATCATTGGTGGCATTTCATTTGGGGTGACCCGGGCCTACTGGCCCCATTATGGCTACGTTTATGCTGTTGACTTTTAGTATATAAAGTACTGTAACTAAGTTATTTTTACTTTCTAAAAGTAACTTAGTCACAATTACTCAGGGAAAAGTAACTAAGTTCCCGTGCAGCTAGAGTTTTGAAAAACTAACTAGTAACTGTTACAGTTGCGGTTACAGTTACTTTGATTAACAAAATTTTGATCCTAATAAAGCTAGTGCTTGCTGCTCAGGACGGTCATTTGTTTGTTAATCGATATTTGTGCATTGCGGCTTGCGGGTTTTGCAACGCTTGATTGAGCAGTGATGTTGTAGTGCTAAGAGCGTCCTCCTTGCAGTCGGTAGACCGGGGATCTTTTCTTTGTCGAGCCATATCAAAAGACTTTAAAAATTGGTATTCACAGCTTCCCTGCTTGACGTTCAGCATTAAAGGGACCGTGTGAAGATTTAGCATTGGTATGGTTGACATAGGTGGCAGCGACTCGAAAACCGTATGGTCATTTCGCTGTCTCCTGGTCAAGGCAACTTGGCCAATAAATCAGTGAAACTGAAACTAAATAATGACTTTAATACTACAAATCCAAATATTTTACTGATAAAAGTTTTAAGAAGTCATCTGCAATCATAGACTTCACAAACTCAAATACCTATTAAACTCATACAGATAGAGTGAGTTACTTAATCATAGTAGTATAGTATGTCAACTTTGACTCCGCTTTCTGAGGTTGAAATGCTGTTGGATCTCTGGAAATGTGGGCTCTCGCACATTGTTATACCGTAGAATTAGGGCTCTCAAGTCAGAGAAATGTAACAAAACGTTAATTTCGGTGCAAGTGTATGGCTTTTGATACAGTTTCCTCTTTTTTAATCAAATCAGCCACTATTGGATGCCCTAAAGGCTGAGTAGCAAAAATAGCGACCAATTACCAGTACTGAATAGGCTGACTAATATTTTTGCCGTAGGCAAGTTTGATTACGGTGCTATGGTATCATACTAAAACTTAACGCAAAAACCTAAACTCTTCTGAGCACCTTGAGCCTGGCCCCCTTAGGCCCAGGCCCAGGTACGATGTACCCCCTGTAATCCATCTCGCAGGCCCTGTGTCATTGCGCCCTTATTTCCCTGCACCCTTATGTCTGCGCTCGTATGTCCTGCACCCTTTTGTCTGCGCCCTTATGTCGGCTTTCGCGTAAGTTGGTCTAAAGAAGTGCAAAATGTAATTAGATGGAATAAGAACCCTTGCTGTTTTTTGTTAAGTCAGGTGCTTTTAGGACCTTTTACTTATTTATGGGTAAGTTGCTGTTTATTGAACACTTTGACAAAAGATTGGAAACAACGTAACAATTTTCCGATTGTATTATTTGCAAGCATTTGCTTTGTGCTGCACTTAGCAACACTATGCTTAATAACTTTAACAGATACGGCCGTCTTTATCGGTGCTCAATCAAACGTCGGTCAAACAAGTTGGTTTTGGGAAAATGGAACAATGGTGAATGATCCTAGATATCCACCATCTAACCAATCTGTTTGTCAGGAAATGGCTATTCCTTTGGGTTATGACGATGGGGTCAGTTTGTTGCCAAAGCGTTGTGATCATGGTGAAGCTTATTTTGCTTGTGAAATTCCAAGTAAAACTAGTTTGTTTGTTTTTTGTACTTACATTAGGATTATGCATACTGCAAAGCTAATTTAAAGAAGGACCAAATCGAAAATACGTGATTGGATTTAGAAATAATCTCTCTCTGGTGGGAATGTTTTATGCGTTAAATAATTGGCTTGGTTACGTTGAGTGAACTATTTAGCAGTTTTATAAAGCCATTTCATAACATTATTTGAAAATTAGTATATTAAACACATACATCCTCATTGTGCCTTTTTTAGTGTCTATTGTGTTTAGGGTCAATTTGTGTCTTTTTCAGTCATGATGGTTTTGTTTTTAAGACTAGAAAATATCCATATTTCTTTAAGTGGATATTTTTCCCTGAAAGGCGCATCAAACGTTAATTCAATTCATTTATTGTATGTCAAGGAAAATTTTATATTTTTTTGGCATTTTTGCGACTAGTTTCAAAAATTTTCCACTTCTAGATTGAATGATATTTGTATTTATTTTTCCCGATATCTGTTGCATTTCTTTCATTTTAAAGATAATTTTTGAATACCGATCTGTGACTGCTCTTGCAGCGATGTTTTGAACGTTAGCTAGAATGTTATCTAGTAGGCCTATCACTACTACAGCTCCTACCACCATTAGCAGCCTACCATTACCAGTAGATTTCGTACTATCCTAGCCTAACTGTTTTCTAGAAAACATTTTACTCTTACAATTGCAACAAACAACTGCTAAACCAACTTAATTAATCAGTAGGCTATGCTAGCCTATTAGCCTAGGTCTATCTTTCGTTCTTTTCCAAGCGCAGCAAACCGCAAGTGTTAGAGTTAAAAGTATCAAAATCAAACCAATAAGTGTATTTTTACATTTAAATAGCAATATTTATCTCATCAAAGCCACAACAGCAACGTGGCAGAAGCCTATTTTACCCTGAGACCCACTATCTGACAAAGCTCGTTTAAAATCAGTAATGCAAATTTGATGTTGTCGTGTTGCCACAGCCAAGTTTTTTCCCGTGAAGTCAAATCCTTTACCGCTAAATTTATTTAACGTCAAACAATGAAAGAACGAGACAAATTCATAAATACATTGCTAATCAATTATTTTTCACCTATTTAGTTTAAAAATTCAATAATTAGACTTCAATGCCCCTTTAAGTTTTAAACTACAGGGTGTCCACAAAGTCTTTAGACAATTTAAATGAATTATTAATATTAATTGTCTAAGGACTTTGTGAACACCCTGTATTTTTCACTTTTTTTAAAGTTGCGCGAAACTCAAGTCAATATGAATTCGGTTTTAGTTGGAGAAAATATTCTTTTATTTTCTATTTTGAGATAATGTCATTTTCGAAAAAAGTAGTTCTGTAAATAAAAATTTTTAAATAAGTAAGCAATAGTTTATTTCATTTAATTTGCCCAGTTAATCAAAAAAATAACGCTATCAAATCGAGAAAAAAATAAAATATAAAAGCGCAATCAAGCAATAAAGAAGGCAGTCGATTGAATTGTAACAGGAAGTTGCGAATGGACCTCTCGGTCATCAAGGTGAGCAGCTACATCGTCAGTCAGTTAAGAGTACAAAGTGCTCTGCACTGCTATCTGTGTTTGATTTTCAATGGTAGAGGAGTACTGGTGTATAGTGTGGAAGGTGTATGAAATCGACTTAAGATCAAGGATATGATTTTATAATAGCGATTAATATTTTAGCAATAATTTAATCACAGAGAACTACATAAACCCATGTAGTTCTCGAAGATTTATGTAGTCTCTGTGATTTATCGGTAATCATTGGTAATTAGACATTAAAATCGAATTTTAAAAGATTCAAATGACAAATATTTTCATTTCTTGTGGTACAGAATATTATCCTTTCTATTGATTTTGCGCCTCTTCCTTTCTATTCAACAATGGTATTGCAGTACAATTATTTTTATCTTGAGGTATATTTAGTTATGATAAAAGATGCTGTTGGTGTTTCTTTCAGTTACGTTTAGTTTCGAACAAATATATTGTAATGCAACAGCATTGATGTTGTCATGGAATCACGGAAATCTTGGGGAAAGCGTAACCTTAGTTATTGAGGTAATGACCCGCTTCAATCAATAAATTTGATAGTGACATGCTTAATTTTGTTATGGGGCAGCTAGTAAATACAGGTAACTAGCGTTGCTGTTTATATTCTGACTTTGTAATAATTGAAAAAAACTTTTAAGCTTTTATTGCAAATCTTCTTCAATCGTTTGGCCAATGATTTTTTTTTTTTTGTTTATTTTAGTATTACGGTAATTGTACTATTTTCTTGTGATTCTTTGTTAGGCAGTGGAAAAAAATTGCCCTATTGGTTATGTTTTAAGCACTCTGTTGATAAGAATTGAAACAGCTATGAACAGGAGCGCCTTGACTAGTTTACCTCACGGTTGTTCGGTGCTCCTTGGACTCTGCAAGGTCATTACAAGTCATCAGAAATCTATAAAATAAATCCACTATTGAGTGTTCATAAGCTTTCCTTTTATATTTTTTGTTTGTGAGTATGTGGCTGATGCCGAAAAGATAAATTCACTTATTATCTTGACAAGTGCGGAAATAAAGCTTTGCTATTTAATATTGAGACAAGCTTTTTGTTACATTATGCATGTATTGAATGTTCAAATCTTCAATCCGATATTTTATAAACAGAAGTTTTAACAGTCTCTAAATAAAAAAATAATGAAAAGTTGTTTATTCTTTAGTACCATCATTATTTTCTAGAAAAAGTGTCTATGTATTTTAATGAAAACACTGAATTCAACAAATATTTGAAAAATTTTAGATTCAATTCGATTTGCAATTCGATCAGGCTGTTAGAGTTCCTTTTAAACAATCGTTTTTTATATTAGAAAATCTGCAGATGCGGACCAACTACAATTTACGAGTAAGCATATAACGCAATGCCGTTGCAATATTTATTGGTTTTGCTCTGTACTTTTTTTCTTTTCAAAACATTCAAGTGCACCGAGCCCTTGCATTGTGTTCCACCAGAAATTAAGTGACAACTAAAAAAAGGTCTTCGCCAGAATTTGGGTTTTGGCGAGAATGGAGGTAAACGCTTAAACAAAAGAACTAAGCGTAACACTCTCTTATTGAAGAGTTTTACAGAACACATTACGCGTTTAATTAGATCTACATTGTGTATATTTTAGCTGGTGTGACAGGTGTAGCAACCATGCAAATAGAAATTGCTCTTTTTGTCTTCAATATTATCTGCATGTCTTTAACGTCTGACTTTGTGTCACTACTTCTTTTTCCGGATTCTTCGCGTTATATTTGCGTTAGTATCCTTTCGCTATTATTTTGGTGGTCAAAAACACAAAATGAATGAATGTGTGCTTGTAGGACGTTCCAGACCCAGGTACAACGTACTCCCTGAATCTCCCTTTTGTGGGCCCTAAGCCTTGGGTTAGATTAGCGGAAACATAAAAAAATCAACAATTTACTTTACTTCTACATTGGTTTTACGTGAGTGAAGATAAATGCAAATTTAAAAGAAGCGTACAAAAGAATAAACAATACAACTTCATACCCGCAATGATTCTGATAGAGTTATTAGCAATAAGTACAGAAATGAATGAAATATTGGAAAGTTTATAATTGTTATTATAATTGTAATTACGTTTTATTTACCAAGTGGCTTGGTCAGGAGACAGTAAAAGGAACCTCATTCAAGCTGCATTCAGTCTTCATTTAAGCTGCCACCTGTCTACATGGTGGAGGTTTCACGCAGTTTTTTTAATTACTGAACGTCAAACAGGAAAGCTGTAAATACCAATGGTTTGACCCGACCGGGAATCGAACCCGAGTCTACTGTTTCACTAGCAGACGCTCTATCCAATTGACCACCGATCGGTTTGCAGCTTCTACAGTATAGTGATATACTGTAATTTACGTAAATTGAATGCGTTATCTCCGAGTAGGCTAAGAAACAGTAAACTTAAGTAGCTGCAGCAGACAACCAAAGCGTTTAATTTGATTGAATGTGGTCATTCAAAGTTGCCTTAAGTAAGATTGAAAATAACATGATGCAATGATGGAATTTCGTTTAGTTTCTACTAGAAAATCATTACGCTTTATGTTTCTGATCACTCTAAAAAAATTACATTTTTAAACTTTTCAAGATACAAAACTTTATATTTTATTCAGATTTCATTCGATTGCAATGATTGTTTGCTTCATTCACTTTTTCCGCGGATTTTAACGGGAAAAACAGGATTTAGCATTTCAAATACGTCCATAACTAACGCTGTTGTTGCGTCACAATGTGTAATTCAGTGGTCAAGCTACGCAATCATCGAAGATATGATCGTATATAAGGTTCGTACGTAGAATTTTGCATAAAGGATTAGAAATGCTTTGCCAGCTACCTAACATGTATAATTGCATTCATAAAACCTACACTAAATCTTAATTCACGATGTTGCCTTAGCCAAGAGTCAATTTGCGTGTGATGCTTTCCAAATTTATATAGGAGAAAGCTAAAGGACTTGCTGATTTCGAGTCTAGTTGACACATGCCTAATTGTGCACAGGTATACTGCACACAATGAAAGCTGCACACCATTCTTTTTTTAATGCTAAACGTCAAGCATGGAAGCAGGAAATAACAATTTTTTATCGAACGTTACGGAATGCTATAATATCTTTTATGTGTATGCAAAGAATAAACCGTCATTATTGTACCTCATTTAAGCTAGGTAAAACTGCAAAACTCACTTTGAAACTAATGTTTTTATTGAAGTTTCACTAATGGTGTTGAGTGGCATTAGAAGCATTGCATGGTACTTTTAATGTATTATCGAACTATACTGCAATACTTCGTAACACACCACACAACCACACAATTTAATACAAAAATTTAAAAAAAGACTAAATCATATTTGCTGTTTCAACGGTTTTTGAGATTATCAGGGGTTGGATTAAAATCAAGATTTACTAATTTTTTGAGTTCTTCGACATTTACATTTAAATTTCACGGCAGTTGATACTTTATTGTCTCTCCATCAAAAACTGATTAACTCAATAGGCAAACCAGGGAATTACCCCCAACGCTGAAACGAGGAGCAAAGGCAAAACCAATAGGGTTATCTAAAGTTAGGCCAATCGCATAAGAGTAGATTAGCGTTGATTCCATCCTTCGTGATCGTCTTTTAAAACAGCAGCTAATTCAGGATTTATTGAAAGCAATGGCGTTGCCAAGTATTTAGATGTTTTTTGTTGATAAAAATTTAAGCTGGGAAACTTATACGCAGTTTGTACTTGATAAAATGTGCAGTGCAAAAGGAATATTGAGCAAAGTTAGACGTTATGCTTCAAGGTCAATTTTGAAAAATTAGCTCGAGTTTATCCGTATTTGCAATACAGCGAGATGACATGGGGAAATACAAGTGCTAGATGTCTTAACAAAAACTCTTCTTCTTTCTTCTTCTTCTTCTTTCTTCATTGCCCGCTTTTCCGTGAGGGTTGCGGGGGCAGTAGCTCAAGATTGAGCCGCCACACCTCACGGTCTTCCATCACCTCCATCATTTCGCTTGGGCGAAGTCCCAAGCGATTCCATCCAAGATCCTCAATGTAATCGGTCCATCTAGTTCTAGGTCGTCCGACTGGTCTTCTCCCACTTGCTTTAGCATGTAAAGCTTGTTTGGGGAGTTTTTCCTGAGGCATTCTGCTTACATGGCCAAACCATCTAAGCTGAGATCTTTCAATTCGGAGAAGTAACGGCTCGATGTTAAGAGATTTTCGAATTTCAGAGCTACGCACCTTGTTAAACAGTGTAACTCCTTCGATTCTTCGTAAAAACCTCATTTCGGACGCTTGCACTTGTGATCGCATTCTTTCGGTCATTACTCAAGATTCATGACCATAAGTGAGAATGGGGACAAAAACTGCTTTGAAAATTGAGAGTTTTGCCTTTTTCGACAATTCTCGTTTCATGACAACCGAGTAGTGCAAAGCTCGCATTACTGCACTAGCCTTGCCTATTCGGGTATCGAGTTCTTCGTCTTGCCTTCCGTCACTCGTAAATGCAACCCCAAGATACTTGAACTTCTCCACCTGCTTCAGTGTCGCTCCGTTCACTTGTAATACGCACTGATCAGGGTTTCTTGAAAGATGAAGTACCTCAGTTTTGGCCGTGCTTATTTTCATTCCGGCGGTGTCGCATGCATCTGCAAAGCTATTTAATGCGCGCTGGAGGCCAGATTCTGTGGAAGAAAGCAGAACCAAATCATCAGCGAATAGCAGACGACTAATTTTGCAATTTCCAATCGTGGCACACTCATCAGCTTGGCTGCATTTGTCGATCCAATTCATGTAAACAATGAAAAGGAGAGGTGACAAAACGCACCCTTGCCGGAGTCCAACGCCCACATGGAACGGCTTTGATTGCTTGCCATTTACCCGAACACAAACCTCCGGTCTGCAGCAGAATGACTTAATAGCGCGTAGCAATTGACCATCAACGCCATACTCCTGCAAAACCTTCCAAAGTTTATCCCGAGGAACTCGGTCATATGCTTTTTCAAGATCGACAAAGCATGCAAAATGATCTTTGCCATACTCCCAAGATTTCTTGAAGATTTGCTTCAGAGTGAAGATTTGGTCCGTGGTGCTGCGACCCGGACGAAAACCGCACTGACCATCTTCCAGTTTTGATTCTACTATTTCTCGGCATTTTCTTTCAAGGCATTTGGCATATACTTTCCCTGGCAAACTAAGGAGTGATATCCCTCTGTAGTTCGTACATTGCTTGCGATCTCCTTTCTTGAATATCGGAATAATCACACCAGTTTGCCAATCTCTGGGAGTTTTGCCAAGCTTCCACGCAACTTGACACACTCGCGTTAACCAGAGAATTCCTTCTCCAGTCAGCGCTTTCAACATCTCGGGTCTGATTTCATCTTCACCAGCAGCTTTTCCAGATTTTATCCCTTTAATTGCAGTTGCCACTTCTGCTGCAGTGAAAACTTCATCCTCCCCTAGATGTGTCACTTCATGTGTGTCAGGAGTCGATGCCTTTACAGGATTCAAAAGATCTTCAAAGTATTCTCTCCATCGTGAAAGGATTTCATTCTCATCCTTTAGAATGTTACCGTCAGAATCCTTGATGGAGTACGTCCAATAAGTTAGCGTCTGATGCTGTCTGGTGACTGGAAGATAAATATGCGCTACAACAACAATATACTGTAGTGGGCTTTTGGCACCATAGGTTAGTAGGAGTACTATGTCATAGTAGGCTTAATATGGCATTGTAGGCATACTGTAACATGAAGTAGACTTGTTATGGCACCCTAGTAAGCATAGCATGTCACAGTAGGCGCTGTAGCTTACTATGGCACAGTAGGCATAGTTGGCTTATTATTGCACAGTATCCCACAGTAGGCACTGCAGCGTAGTATATTATAGTAGGAATAGCATTACACCTTAGTAGGCAGATTATGACATACAGGAGGCTTGTTATGGAAAATAGGCATAGTATTAGTAAGCATAGTGTGCCACTGTAAGTGCTGCAGCTTTAGTATGACATTGTAGGCATAATATGGCACCCTGGTAGGCATAGTATGGCATACAGTAGGCTTATTATGGCACAACAGGCATAGTAGGCCAAAGTGGGCACCGTAGGCATAGTATGACATATAATTGGCTTTTTATGGCACAGTAGGCATAGAATAACATAGCTCGGCAATTAGACCTACAATGCATAGCTTTTCCATGAACTATCACCGTAACGAGGTGGAAAAGTCTATGTGCCTCAATGACCTGCAGAGCTGTACTGGCTGGAGATTCAATTCTCCTGAAAGGGTTACCCATGCCAGATAGGTCTAATGGTAGAAGCGACACGAAGTATAGTTCAAATCAAAATAGTTGGAAAACTTAAAACCTGGGTTGGTTATGCCCATCAGCTGTGGTAAGCATATAACCTAGGAGAAGGACAACTCTGATATAAAACCTCTCCGCAGTTAGATTAAACTGCAAAACAAATCATGATGAGCACAAATAATGAAAATTACGTGAACGACGTTAATGGGGCCACCTTCACAAGTGGAACCTCGTCCGGCAGGGGAGCGCCTAGGGACTCCCAGGTCGTCATTCAGCGAAACCTCTATGGCGTTCGAGTCTTAGGCAGAGGGGCTCGTTCGAAAAATAAGCGACAATCTCCACCAGCCACCCCTAGTGGCAGCTCCACCAATGTGCCCGCTACACGTTTGGAGAGGCGAATGGAGGCAGCGCAGAGTATTCGTACTCGAGATAATGTCGCACACTCACGGGGTTAACAAAAACTCAAACTCAAAAAAATTATCTTATTAAAATTATAAGTAACGCTTTGTTGATCAAAATTAAACTGTCTCTTTTAAGTGAACAACTGCATTTGTTAAAATTACGCAACATTTTATGAGCTAGAAGTATTAAAATTTGCATATAAATTTAGAACGAAAACCCTGCCTAGATGTTTTGAAAATTATTTTCAAATACCTTCACGAGTCCATTATTACTCGACAAAATTTGCCGCCAATAAGAATTGGTCTATAACTAGATAAAAAAAAAAAAAACTATACTCAACATTCAATATTAGACATATAGGAACTTAATTGCGGAGTGCGCTTCCCACAGACCTAAAAGATAATTACCTTAAAAGTTATGCTATCTTTGTTAATCAACTGAAACAGTTTTTGCAAAATTATCAATTGCAGTCTTAACTTATAATTCTTTATCGGCTTTTCAAACTTGGAAATAATGTAGCTAATCCAAAATTAATCTTATTAATAGCCTAAATGATGATTATCTAAACTATTTGTACCCACAAGAGTTTTTTTTCTGTAATTACCATTTTAATTTTTCTGTTTGTAGTTGATGAGAGGTTGCAGAATCGACGACGGCGCCAGATACTTTGGTACCTGGACACTATGGTCTTTCGCAGCCTCTCACCAGAAGGGATTATGCCGTTTGGTGTTCTTTGATGACAATGCTTTTTTTGTTTCTTCATTGCTTCTTTTCTAAACAAAACTAAACTATGCTAATACTACTTGATCCAGCCGTTTCAGAGATATTTTGTTTCAAACGCGACTTCGGGGCTTCTAATGTTATAAATTTTAATAACTTTGTTGGCAACTCTGACGTTGATAGTTTAGCGTCGTTAGCGACCACTTTTCAGTTTTAACCTTAAGCGACACCGCTACTAGGGTACTGCAGGGGTGCCAAAATCTGGATATATCCTCCCAAATAATTTTACTGCATCCCCCAATAGTTTTACTATGGTCTACATCTGCATCCCCCCAATAATTTGAGTATTGTCTGCATTTGAGCGTTGGATGATGTTAGGATTTTTTTTTAATCTTCACCACAAAACGCTTCAATTTTTGGTGGAAACCTTTTTTTTGGTCTTCACTTAATTTTGTTACGTGAAAAAATCATGCTCGAGCTTCATCCCCCAGTGTTGAAAATAGGGCAAAATTGGGGTAAAATTTCAAATTATCCCCCCCCAATGCTGAACAAAAACCGGTACCACTGGGCTACTGCCAAGGATGGCTGTAAGGTACGCGTTTTTTGCTATGGTACGGGCACGGTACTGTGGTACGCTATTTAAATTCGCGTACTAAACTTACCAAACCTACAGTAGATATTGCTACGGTACGTTTTATGCGCAACCTGCGGCCGTCAATGAAGATTCGTGCGACCGTGCACATACAATTAAAAATACACCATATACCACCAGTTGCTAAACCTGTACATTATTTGTGCCCAGACTCCATTTAATTTAGTCTACGTTAACTGCATGGTGTATTCCCAAATAATCATCATAGGCTGCTAATTGGTCGGTACAATATTTTTAATTTGATTTGTCGTTACAATTTTGTTTTAATCTTTCATCTCATTTGATAATTTTAGTGGTAAATGACAAAATAGTACGCGTAGTTAAATGGACGGAATGATACTAAACTTATTATCATCGTCGCCGGGACGAAGCACTTAAGCCTCTTCCAACAAGTTGTGAGTGACAACAAATGGGTAGCCAGCAAAGGTCTGATGACAGCTATTAGAATCTAATAATGCTGATGAAATTTTGTGTGTATTGAAAGTTGATATGGGCACATATTTTTATTTGCATTCTCACTGATGATTTTTTAAAACCGTATCGGTAAATATATGCTATAATTTTTTCTAGTTATTTTTTAGTTTAGCGATATTGTTAGTTGTGCGGTGAGCCCTTTTCTGAAAACTGCCAACTTGACAGCGTCAAGTCGCAGCACTGTTACAAATCATCTTTTTTCGCCGTCTTTTGAACAATTTTGAAAAGAAAAGTACTCATACAGTAAATTGCATTAGAATAACGCCTCGGGAAAAGCGACACGTAAACAGGTTTCCGATACATTAAAATCAATTTGACCAACTAAACAAATGCAGGTATTTTTGCCCTACAAAAATACAAGAAAATACAAAAATTATTGTGATAGTAGCCTATTCGAGGACTTTGTTTTTAACAAAACTTAATTTTCACAAACAAATTGTTTGTTTTTTTTTTTTTTCCAATCTGTTTCTGGAGCATCAAGAATCACCTATAGATGCAGTGGCATAGGAGCATTCGTTTTCGCTTTTTACTTTCGTTGGAAATGCCACCTCAAGCAGTTCTTAAATTGTTGGGAGGACGCGTCCCCCATCAAGAGTTAGGGTCCCCCCATCGAAATTTAGCCTTTGCCTATTAAGATTTCAGCGTCTACCCCAAACGAGATTTCAGCGCTCTCCATTAAGAGGAAGCGTCTGTACTGATTAGACAAATAAATGGCTGTCAGCATCAATAAATTCTAGATTTTGGCCGAATATAGTACCAAATTGCAGTGAAGATCTTATTTTTTGGTCTTCAGTCGAATTTGGGGACAAAACCCCTTTAAATTTTGGTGAAGACCTTTCTTTTTTAAGTATTTAATCGAATTCGGGAACAACACTTGACCTGGAAGCAAAACTTTTACTAAATTTCAGGAGCATTCCGCATGCGTTTGGTCAAGGCGGCGAAAGCGTCCCCCCATGCAATATTTTACGGTTTAAGTAGTGGCCCTAAGTAGACTGTAGCAATTTTTTAAATAGTGTCACGTTCAAGCAAGCTATCTTTTAAATAAAATAATTACAAATAATATGTCGGGTCTCAGAAGTTCTATATTGCTTGAGAAAAATCGAAAAATAAAAGACAAAACGGTGAACAAATGTATTAGGGAAATAAAAGATCAATAGCCGCCTCAAAATTGAACTTTTTGAGCCTTTGCCGAAGCAAAATCAGTGATGATATCTTGAAAATCAAGATTTTGAACGTAGTCTCTTTCTACAAAAAAATCGATGAAGCCGATAGACGATCATCATTCATGCTCGAACGTAAATATGAATTTATCATTTTGAGCTTTGAGAAACTTCTCATTAGCTTGCAATTAAAACTCCAATGGTAAGATAAGGTTTCAGACCCAACCATAAATATGGTGCTTAATCAAATAAAGCATGATTTTGCTAACCAAGGCAAAGCATCAAACGCTGTTGCATTACCATCAAACGTGGTTTCACTGCTTCGCACCAGCCTCTTAAATCTGTCAATTTCCACAGCTAACTCAGTGCTTTCCCCATCGCTAAAACCAGAGGTGGAGTCTTCAGGACGTCCTTGGCCTCGAGGACACATTTTGAAGTCCTTGTCCTTGGCCTCGAAGCCTCAAGTCCTCGAAAATTGCCCTGTCCTCGGCTCGAGGACAGCACAATTTTTTGAGCAGTTGAAGTTTCGTTGGAAAACGACAGAAACCTCGCGGAAAATTTGTGAACACCTTTTTTTGTTTTCCTCACTAGGGGCATAGGCGTATGCAAGGGGAGGAGGGGCAGGCCCCCCCTCCCCAATTGAAATTTCACCAATGACAAAAACGTGACAAAAAAGCCTATTGTTTCTTCAGTTTCTTTTTAGCATTTTTCGTTGACAACAGTATAACTAATTAGCAATATTGAAGACCAGGAGCGCCTAGTTCCCTTCAATTCAATTTTTGCCAGCCAATTTAAACGTATAATCCGGAGAAAATGGAGAGTTTTTGTCCTAAAATTTGCTATTTCGGGCTCACATCTAGCCTTTTTGTGAACGCAATGCATCAGGGCCGTATTTACCATAATATGACGCAGTACCAGCTAGAGGCCCCGTACTCAAATCGTTAGACTTTTTTGGTCTTCACTTTTTTGGTCTTCACTATATTGTCTTCACTATATTACAATACTTGGCAGAAAGATCTTGCAAAAGTCCCCAAAGTGCCAGGGGCCCATCGCGATGAAAATCCAGCCCGGCAAAAATATGGTTAGTAGGCGTAACCATCTATTGCACCATTTTTCAATAACAATTCAATAATTCACCTCCACCTCCCAGTTGTTACGCACAAAGTACTTGAAAAAAATTAGCCATGGAAATGTTGATTGAGCAAATCATTGACTTCAATTGAGGGGCCTGGGCCCCCTAGGCGAACATATACTCCTGTAACTGGTTATTTTCATGACAAAACAAAAATCTCTAAGGAAAATCTTTGGGTGGATTATTATTTACTGCTAAAATGTAGCCTGAAACAATGCACCTTACTTCCTCTTACCTGGACCAAATCACTTACAATTAAAACTTAACTCCAAAATGCAAGATGTTAAACGTGTTTTGGACTTAAATTGCAAGTAAAAGAAGGATTAAACAATTTGATTTTTTCAATTGGCTTTCAAATGTCGAAAATCGAGTGCTTTCAAATGGCTCTGAACACTTGCGAAATGTGATCCAACGGCATTAAAATAGCTTATTTTTCCCAAAGAATTACAAAAAATCGCCCAACGGCTGGGGGCTTCGCTCCCAGACCATCAAACCCTCTGGAGGCTGGGGCCCTGCCCCCAAACCCCCGTTTGTGATACATTTGAGTTACACTAGCTTTCTCAACACGTTCCCAAAGTAAGATATTTCCACTTTTCAACTGTTAGTTTAAGCCCTCTTCCTTCGAAAAATCCTGGTTACGTGCAAACAGGCAACAACGATTTCATATCTTCCATCCTACGAAAGCTTTGTCCCACAAGTACTTTTTTTTGGAAAAATTTTTATGACGTCATATCATGTGATTTGTGGTTTAGGCCTCCCCCAATCAAAAATTATGGGTTCGCCAATGAATTGGAGATCGCCTGAAAAAAAATTTTCAAGACTTTTTTTTTGGAGAACGCTTGCGCCTGTGTCCTTGGTCCTTGGCCTCGAGCATTCCTGTCCTTGGCCTCGAGAGGTTCTGTTCTCGGAAAGGCTGTCCTTGGCCTTGGCCTCGGTTTTTTTTTGTGTCCTTGGCCTTGGTCTCGAGCCTGGTGTCCTCGACTCCACCTCTGGCTAAAACAATAAAATAATCAATGTGTCATCTTTACTGCACCCGAGATCTGACTACAGAAACTATAAGTGTGGAGTGCTGACTGCAGAGACAGAGAAAATGAATCGTTGTTATAACAACAGATTTATGACGTAATAAATGTTACTATGAATGAAAAACAGACGGATTTCAGACATGCACTATCCAACACCAAACAAAAACAAAAAGCAACTAAAACTATAAGATTTTTATGTGCACTAGCTCCCTCTTTGTAAATTATTTTCTTGCTTCACTTTTTTAATTTTTGCTTGCTGTGTGCACTGCGAAGTCTCATTTTGCCGCCCCCTTGCAGCCTGCTGCCCCTGGCGCAGAGTCAGAACCGCCAAGTGGCCGCTACGCCACTGTCTAGATGTTGCATTATTTTTTGTTTAACAAGATTTTGACGGCTTTGAATAAAGTATCCGCTCATAAAGTTCAGCAGTTTTTAAGTTCAACATGTTATTAAGTTCAAATACCCCATAAGCCAATGCTTATTAACTTCTTTGGTTCCGTTTGCCCTAATTAAAGAGCTTCTTATTACATTCTTCCCTGATGAAAATACGTTTATTGATTATTCCAAATAATTTCAAAAAGCTGGGAGTATGAGGGCGAGCAATCAAGGCTCGAAAATTTTGAAAGAATTTTCAATAAAAATGGCTCAGTTTTAGACTATTTTTGTACAAATTGCTGCTTCTAGACATTATTTTTTAGCAAAAAGCGTGTTACCACTGTTACTCACATTAACTTACAGTTTTCTTTTTTTTGGTTCACCCTCACAAAAATTTAATTCCCCCTGGGTTGAACCATTTACCCTATTAAGAAACGCAGCCTTAAGCTTATTTTTTGGTAAAATACGAGTCAGAGACATACTAAAACCACGTCAACATAGGTCGCGTATGTCATTAATGGATCGGTGTTTAGTCAGATTGGTTGAAGTTACGGTACGCAAAAAAACGTACCGTAACAAGATACGGTATGTAGGTACGGTTCGCTCCAAAAATTAAACTGAATTACGGTACGGTCGAAGGTGCGAGGTACGTAATGCGCAAATTCTGTACGTACTGCACCGTACTGCAATTCTTGGCTACTGCATTGAGTCGTTTCGCTGCGTACTAATCAGCTTGATCTTGTGAGCAGAATAGATCCGAGCTGGAAAAAAGAGTAGACTGCACAATAGCGTACGTACCAATTACACGTCTAAGAACAACCGAAAAATAAGGTTGATAAGGTAATTAAAGTAATAAGCCATTGGTAGCAAATTAGATGAAAAAGTTTATTCTAGGGTCACAAAATACCTTAAACAAATAGAATAAGACTACTCAAGCACTGGTAGTATTATTATCAGGTATTAGTTTGTACTTTGTAGCCTAGTAATAAAACCTTATTGCTACGCTAGGCTATGATTTAGACTGAAATGCATATGACAGCTTGATTTTTACCGAGATTGCTAGGCTACCTAACATCCTACTCCTTCTACCAGTTTCGATCTGTTGTACTGGCAATATCAAATGGTTTAGTGCGCAGCAAAACGACTCAATGCAATAGCATAATAGCGGCGTTGCTTTAGGGTAGAACTGAGAAGGCGTCGCTAACGACGCTAAGGCTATCAACGTCCGAGTTGCCAATAAAAATTCTTAAAATTTATAGCATTAAAGGTCCCAACGTCGTGTTTAAAGCAAAATATCTCTAAAAAGGCTGGGTTAAAAAGGATAGAGTGAACACCAATTTTGTCTAATCCAATTCGCCAAACTTTAAATACCCCAATTGATTTTGCCTTTAGTCCTCGTTTAATCAAACCAAACTCATCGTTTCTTTGAGAAACATTTCAAGGTTTACCCAAATCAAAAAATAAAACATCCATCCTTGTCAAACTAATTAAACTGGTTTGTGTCAATTAATTGTTTTAGGTTATGTGGTAATATTACGGTTGGCATTATGAAGTCATAATTGAATAAAGAGAACGATTGCACTTGGGAATGAATAGCTGTTTTTTTGTTTTTGTTTTGTGGTCAGAACATGTTCTTTATTGATGCAATCGAAAGTACAGCACAGGAAAGTATTCATTTATAATTGCCATTCATCGGAATAACCAGAAATCTTGAGGAATCACAATTATTTACGTGCTGCAAACCATTTTTTGGAAATTTCGGGGAGATTCCAAAATAACGGTTTAGTGACTTCAAAATGAAAATAAATGGATCTCAGAACGAAAATTACTCGAAATAACTTCCACTACGTTATCAAAACGTTTAAACAAGTTTCTTTAAGTAAACAGGGAAAGTTAAAAATGATTTGACTAGAACAAGAATCTAAATTGATGCATTTGTATTAAACTGACAATGATTTTGGAAAATCAACAATTATTGTGGAAAATCAACAAAGTAATTTTTACCAATGAAATAAAAGGCAAAAAAAGAAGGATCGGCAAAATTTAGAAGACTGAAGAGAATTTAAGCAAAAAAATGAATAATTATCAATAGAGAATCTTTTTATGCTACAAAGACAAAGAGAAGGAGGACCCAAGAAAAAATAAGTAGCTGAAGAACACGTGGCCTGGGCAATAAAGCTGTCGCAGAAGTGGTTGTTTTACTTGTTATTTAACTTTAGTTGACTGGTACGACCTTAGAAGATAATGTTTTTAGAATGTTAGAGCTACCAAACAGCCAAAATATCTATTTCCAGGTTATTTTGAGTCATTTTTGCTCTGAGATCCAATTTTTTTTCATTTTGAAATCACTGAACCGTTATTTTGGAAATTCCCTCTAGAAATTGCTAAACAATGGCTTGTAATACATAAATATTGCGATTCTTCAAGGTTTGTGGTTATTCTAACCAATGGCAATGCTAAATGAAGATTTTACCGTGCAATACTTGCAATTGCATCAAAAAACAACGTAGGTTACACAATGAAAAACAAACAAAAAATCAGCCATTCATTTCCATGTTTATACAGGGTGGGCCGTAAATAACGCACCAAAGCATATAAAACAATTCTGATAATTATAACAAAAGGGTGGGCCGAGCATTTTGAGCATTTGTGATTGTACCAGCGTGTACGTGTTTCTCTGTTCATTTGTTAAGTCTTTCTTTAATAAAAACGTGTGTTATTATTATCAATATTGTTTAATATGCTTTGGTGCGTTATTTACGGCCCACCCTGTACAATCGCTATGTACATCAAATTATGACGTCATAATGTCAATTGTAATATCGCAGGATAATCTAAAACATTTGGTGGTCACAAAACAATTCTTTTGTATATAAGTTTACACCAATCGTTGATTTATAAACCTGTAAAAAACGCTAATACAAAATATGTTGAAGTGATTCAATTAATTTGCACAAAGATGTGCTGTAATTATGCAGTCATTATAAGCAGAGGTGGAGTCCTTGAGGACGTCCTTGGCCTTGGCCTCGAAGGTCAAGTCCTTGGCCTTGGCCTCGAGGCCTCAAGTTTTCGAAAATTGGCCTGTTCTCGGCTCGAGGACAGCAGTATTTTTTGAATTGTTAAAATTTTGTGAAGCGCTTGAAAAGTTTTTTGGAAAACGTTTTTTTGTGAAGATCGCTTGAAAAATTTTTGTGAAGATCTTTTTTTTTTTTTTTTTGGATAGCACTTGCGCTCGTGTCCTTGGTCCTTGGCCCTGGCCTCGAGCATTCCTGTCCTTGGCCTCGAGAGTGTCTAACCTCGGAAAAGCTGTCCTTGGCCTTGGCCTTGGCCTCGGATTTTTTTTGTGTTTTTGGCCTTGGCCTCGAGCCTTGTGTCCTCGACTCCACCTCTGATTATAAGCTTAGTGCTGTAGATAAAATCAATAAAGGTTAATTCAGATAAACCAACGTAACTGATTAAAAAGCTTCGTTTGCATATTTTGGCTAAATTTTTTATTATGTAATATCTATACCTTTGCCTTTTGTAGTATTTGTTGCTCTGATATTCAAAATGGTCAAACTTACACAGGTATGGCATAACACAACGATAAAAAAAAAGCCATAGTAATGTAATTGAATTATACTGACAATAAAAACAATATTTTTTATTTAAATGTAGATTCAAATCATCATTGATGACTTTCAATCGGTTGTATTAGTTAACTCCACAGCATTGGAGCAGCCTGCACTGAATGTATGGCAGTATTCGTTGGACGTTTCAGATTATGATCCTGGCAAAAACTTATCTTTCTTGGTATGAAACACTGTATATTTAGGCATTTATAATTTAAAATATTGAACTATTTATATTTTAAGTAATTTTTTTTTGGTGCTAATTCAATTCAAACATTGTGCTGACCTTTCAATAAATAGTGCTTTAAGAACATGAGATTAAATTAAATATTTCAATATACACACTGCAATACGCCGAAGCGTTTAACAAGCTTGCGGGGCCTATCTCCGCGTCATCGCACCCAAGCAAAACAGCTTCTTTCAAAGAAATTTGCAGTGATGGTGAGCCGTTGGCAACTTTGAGTCCAATTTGATCGGCCAGATATTTGGACCTCAAACTTCCCGCTCTAGACACGAACGCGTTACCGTTTGATCAATTGGGTGATCTATTTTACAACAGCTTTTTGGCGAAAGCATTTTATACTGAGAGGGGTCATAAAGTCCCTGTATCTAGCTTTTAAATCAAAATTCATAGGGCCACCAAATTTGGCATGTTTGCCAAAATTGCTTTGAACAGTAATTTTTGAGTTAATGACATCATTATAGTGACGTCAGAGCAATACATTCAAAAACGAAAAAGTAACGTAATTGTTCAACGAAATTCATAAGTGGCTCAAATTTTGTACCAGCAAACGAACGAGTGGTTTATTTTGTCATTGAATAACAAACACACTAAAACATAACATAAAAACTAAAATTGGGTCTAAATTATTAATGACGGGGAGGTTGAGAAAAAACTTTGCGGTCATTTAGTCAAGCAGCCACCCAAATTTTGCTACCGGTGTGTTCCGGTATTGGATCCCAAAGTAAAATAGGAGTAAAAAGCTCCAAAAAAAATACGAAAACAAAAACAAGAAACAAAACAAAAGAAAAAAAACAGATTGAAAGAGTGAGTATTATTTAATTGGTCAAACTATTGTAAGGTTGAGTTGTTACTGTACGTTGCCATGTTCATACTTAGTAAATGATACCAAATGCTCCATATATTTTTTCAAGGACTTTGAGTATTAAAAACTTTTGATATGATTAAGAATAGCATTCCATATTTTGGCACCCTTATATATAATTAAGCGTTGATATTTGGACAGTTGAAAACGAGGAATGTTTGGCGTTAATTTTGGTTTTAATAATCTGGTGCCTTTAGAATTGACAGAACTTACTCTGCTAAAATAGTCATTGGAATTGTTTCGCAAACGATTATTGCAGTATTTGTGCATAAGTTTTGCTATTTCATACGTGTACATGTTGGATAGTTTTAAAATGTGAAATTTAATGTAATATTGAGTAACTCTTTCATCCCATTTGCCTCCAGCAATAACGTGTAAAACTTGATTTTGAAGAACTATTAAGTTTCTCAGATAAGTAAAATAGGTATTGCCCCAAATCTGAATTCCATACAAGAGATAGGGATGGACAATTGTGTAATACAGAAGCAATAATGTTTTTATAGGCAGCAAATGTTTTAGTTTGCTAATAATTCCAATTGATTGTGCAACTTTATTTTCCATAGATTTTATATGGAATGCGAAATTGAGACTATAATCAACTAATATTTCTAAGTATTTGCAACAATTGTTTATGAGTATCTTGCTTTTGCCACAATTAAGTGAAATATCATTACAACTATTCAGGTTATTGTTACATTCGGGGGAAATAATTACGGCATGTGATTTATTTGGATTAACGGTTAACTTATTAGCAATAGCCCAAATGCAGAATTTATCTAAATAATGGTTCATATAAGTTGCGAGAGAAGACAGTTTACTTGAAGAAAAAAATAAACATGTGTCATTCGCAAATAAACGTGGGGTACATGAAATAACATTATGTAAGTCATTAAAATACTGTATAATAAAAAAGCAATGGTCCCAAAATCGAGCCCTGAGATACACCAGATGTTACGGGTAAGGTAGTGGATTTGATCCCAGAAGAAGACACAAATTGTGTTCTGTCAGTAAGAAATGAAGCAATAAGGTTTTTGCATGGTCCTCGAATGCCATAATGATCAAGCTTCATGAAAAGAATTTCATGAGAAAACGTATTAAAGGCTTTTTTTTAAATCTAGAAGTTTCAACCCTACGTAGTTTTCGCCGTTTAATTGGTCAAATGAGTTGCTAACTACATTAAGCAAAAGAGATGTATTTTTTTGAAATCCATATTGATTCAGTAGCAGTACTATGTGTTTTTCCAAAAATGTTGACATTCGTTGATGAATCAGTTTTTCTAATATTTTTGAAAAACATGTTAAGATTGAAATTGGTCAATAATTGCCCATTTCTAATTTGCTTCCAGATTTGTGAATAGGGACAACTTTGGCTATTTTGCAACTCGCAGGAAATATATCAAAATTAAACGCAAAGCTGAAATTAAAATGTTAATACTGAGCAATCACATCGGTGGAAGACTTGATAAATTCTGATAGTATATCATCACAACCAACAGTCTTTTTAGACCCAAGAGCACTGATTAAATTAAAAATTTCTGTTGGTGAGGAACGATTAAGATACATTGATGAATCAACGCGTTTAAAAAGAAATTTTGAAATGGTGTTGAAGTCAGTTTCTCCATGAGTTTGTGCGAGTTTATTATACCAATGTTAGTAAAAAAGTTATTAAAATTATTAAGGATACAAATGGGGTCATCGACAATTAGGGCAGCCACTAACAATTTTTTTGGAACTTGAGTACGCTCAGGTGGCTTTTTGGCTGATAAATTTTGCAAGGTTTTCCACGTTTACTGTGAATCATTAGCTGCGCCAACTTAATTACACTGCTGTAAAACATTTTTTTGGACAACAATTATTCAGCTCTGTTCAGTAAATTGGAGTATTTTTTAAAAAAATGTTGTTTTGTAGAATCATGTGATAAATAATAAGTTTTAAACATTCTGCGTTTATTGTTTATTGAGGTAAATAAATCTTTTGTTATGCAAGGTTTACTTTTGAGTCGACTTTGTCGACGGGATAGCTTTTTGAGGGGTGCATGTCTGTCTGCAGTAGCGTAGCCAGGGGGGGGCGGGGGGGGCTCGAGCCCCCCCATTGGCTTGTGAAGTATGCAAAATCGCATGATTTTTGTGCTTTTCAGGCCGATTTTCTGTGAAAAATGGAAAATAGCCCCTCCCATACGAAAAGAGCCCCCCTCAAATGTCTGAATTTGCGAAATTGGAAGAAAAATGATTCTAAATTTTGGCGAAGACCTTTTTTTTTTTTTTTTTTGGAGAACACCTAATTTTGGGAGGAAAAAACCTTTGAATTTCCGAGCTTTCCGAGACATTTCGTCTCAATTTTTGGACAAACCGTCTGAAACTAATTCAAGATCCATAAAAATTCAAGTCAAGGTTGTTTGCACACTTCTCACTCTTTCAAAATAGCCCCCCCTTTTCCAAATCCTGGCTACGCGCCTGTCTGTCTGTCATGCATGTCTGATTTTACAGAATGAACAAAATTGTCAAAATTTTTGTTAAAATTAACTACATTTAGTGTTAGTTGTTTATTGACTAAATCATTTAGCGTAATTTTTCTTATCTTCTTTAAACGCATCAATGCCAAATTGTGATTTATCACGCACAAAAATGTATGATGAACTGAGTAATGTACAGTACATTCCTTAATACCACAAAAAACTGGAAAGTAATCACTGATAGAGTCGTTACGCGAAATTCCGGAAATAATTTTATGCAAGGTGTCATTAGTTATGATGTGGTTTATTATAGTAGAGAAATGATCGGTAACTTGAGTAGGTAATGTTATGATGGAATATTTTTAAGTTTGAGGCGTTCTTCTATGCTTATTGATAGGCTTGTTTTTTGATACTTTTTGATATACATAGGTTTGTTTTTTGATACTTCATCATAAAATGCTTTAGCCTAAGTAGTTACGTCACAAAAGGTCTTACGTTACGTCACACGTTTTTTAGCTAAATATTAGCCAAAAATGCTTAAATTTTGTAAAGTGCTCCGGTAAACTTTCAAATTGAAACACTTTCCCTAGCTTTAGTAACTTTAAATTTTCAAACTGCAAACATTTGACTTGTCAAGTTAGTTTGATAAAAAAAATTCCATTTTGTGAAAAGATTTACCACGAAAAAGAGAGAAAAACACATCCCCGAGTAAAACCGCAATGCAAATGGTAGAAAAAATGGCCCAATAGCCGTCTGAGTAGTTGTCGCAATTCCGTTTCTTGATTGGTGAGTGGTGGTCATTTCTCTTTCGAGTTCACCAACTACATCGATGGCGTTTTTGGTGTCACATATTTTGTTGTATCATTATGTTCTTTTTGTCTAATCTACAGCAAAGACCGCAAAGACTCGAGAATTTTCAAGTAAGCTAACCCAGCTGGAGAAGAGCGTGGTCACAGAGAAAAGCATGGCCAAATTTTAATTAAGTCGTCTGTGAGGCCGTAAGGAAAAAGGAAAAGGCGCCAAAAGACGATGACCTTGATCGCATGATCTGGGTTCAGCCTGCACCCAGTTTATGTTGTTGCGTCCTTGGATAAAACGCTTTACGATGATTATCTCTGCTTGTTGGCTATAAATTATAACAGGAAATTCAGTAGACAGAAGCTCGAAAAATTTTTCAGGAACATTGAATGACTGGAAACTCCTCAGCAGGTGTGGATTTCTCCTAGAGCAAACTAGTCATTCCAATGAAAAGTGTGGGACATGCAATAGTTAGCGTCTGACACTGTTCGGTGATAGGAGGAAGAACTACAACAATAATAACGACTGAAAAGAATTACGTTTACTATACAATTTGGAATACGAATCTACAACTTCACAAGTATAACAAACAACAACAGCAGCAAACACAAACTACCAAGGAAAGCCATTAGAACGAGAGCGCTATTATAAAAAAATGTACTTTAAGTCTATAGAGTACATACACACTTCAGTGGTCAATTTTGTGTTCAATATTTAGATTCAAGCCATGCATGATGATTGTATAAGTGAGCCTGTTGTAGTAACAGGAACATGTTTAGTAAATGTTGAAAAATCCTTAACTACATCTACTCTCGCAGCTATTGTTGGGTCGGTTGTTTTAATGGGATTTATCATTCTGATTCTTCTTGTCTTTTTCTGTTACAAAAGGTCAGTTTTGTGTAAATAAACGCTTTAACGAATTTTGATTATTTTTATTTATTTTAAAATTTTTCTTTTTGCATTTCGGCTATTATATAGAATCATTAGCTGATATACGAGCAATTTCTTTTAATCAAAAGCCTAGGCTTAGTAAAAGCATTTCCAATTTTTAGATCAAAACGACTTTCCAATGCCGGTAGCGATACAATTAGCTACGACAAAAGAGTCGTTGATTGCGATGGATACGTTAATTTTCGTATAACAGGTTCGTTTTGTGTAATTGTGGATTAAATTTTAAGCCATCAAACTTTGTTTTACAAATCTGGGTGCAAATAATATGAAAATCATCCAATTTTCGATTACGCAGTCAAACGTACTAGCTTTATCAACGAACAAAATGCAAACGGAGAAATGCAGGTAAAGCAACTGTAGATAGCAGAATTGGTGCAAAGAAAAGTAGCTGCAGTTATAAGTTTTCCAGTTACAGGAAAAAATTATTCTATTAACCAAATTTTTTCTCAGCGGCTTCGATGGGTCCCAATTGCACCCGCGGTGGGGGATTTGCCTCACCGGCATCACTAGGGGTTAAAAAAGCATCTAGGTCTAACAAATTTTTGCTCGATTTCCGTCAAAAAATTTTCACAAATCTGGGCCCACATGACAGAAATTTCTTCGCTCGCATTAATAAGGAGAATTTTTTGCGAGGCGCTACCGAGTGAAGTACTCGTGATGGCAAGAAATTATTTTTGCACGTGCATCTGAAGCTCTAGGAGCTGGGTAACGCCATTGTCGCTCGCTAAGTTGCTTGGATCGATTGCGAGATGTAACTTGAGTAAAACAACGTTACATTTTCTTCACCAACTTAACGAAGCTTTTGAAGCACTCTTTAAGCGTTCGAGAATTTTTTTTTTTGGACAGAAATGTAATAGTAAAATGCTGAAAACCTCTAACCAAAACAAACTTTTGCTGAACACTACTTAAAATGGTCGCCATATTTGCTATTAGACTGCTAAGAAGAAAGCGAATTGCATAAATAACCGTTTGTTGTATTGACTGATAAAGAAATATTGAGCAGCGCCAGTTAGCAAAATTAGCAAAAGTTTTCTAAAAAAAATGAAACTTATTTTTGCTCATAAATTAAGAACAAATCAAAAACAATTCTAGCCTCGGCAGCAAAATAAACCAAAAACAAACGAAAAAAAATTTAAATCAAAAAAATGAAACTAAATTTTCTACTGATTCAAAACGGTAAAATTTTATAGAGTTTCTTCTGTTTGTAAGCAAAATTGCAACTCTTCCAAAAGAATAGAGCGCTGTTTGAGAGTTTTTTTTTTAGGCAGTCATTCAAACAAAGCTTAATTTTTTCGAACAACTGCCAAAGAAATTTTACGATCCTGCAAAAGCAGGAAAAAAGCCTTTACTCAGACCGACAGACCATTAGAAATTAAACACTGTTGCAAACATGGTTGCTAAAATTGACATCAATGATCTCAAACTTTAAGCGAAAATCAAGAACAAATGATGCTGAAAATTGGAAAAAATTAAAAACAGGCAGTCTCAACTCAACATTTACTAGTTCTAAAAAAGAACAGTGTATTTTGGCTTGTTCATTTTTGAAAAATTTTGAAACCTATTGTTGCTGTTAACATAAAAGTATACCCACCAACAACCTCAAGAGCGCTTCACGCCATTTAAAAAAATTGGGTATGGTGAAAGTTGTTCTTGTTTTTATATTGATCCAAAAATATAATTAAATTCTGTCGTTTATTAACTAATTATTATTAATGGAGGATTTAACAAGCTTCGAATAGCATGGTCCATAGTATCTTTTTCCATAACAATTGCAGTACATATCGTTGTAGAGACACAACGCGCTTGAACACATTATTTGGAAGTAGAAATGCACCAATGAGATATGTATGACGTGGTAACACAATATCTTGCAAAAAAATTCGAGCAAACATTTATAACGCATGTTAGGCAAGGCGGTTTGGAAATAGCATTTTGTCTACAAAGTTTTTGCTTTTAACGCCTTTTAGTAAAGGAAAATGGCCTTTACGAGCTCGCTAATTTGTTCTGTCATATAAGTTTTGATGCATTTTACCAAATTTGAGCTTTCTACGGTCTTTCCTTCTCAAGATCTAATAATTTAGATTTTCACTTAAAAAGGCAGTTTTCCTTCAGAAATATCGACAGAGTTGCCAACCAAAAACACAATTTCAAAAAGTTACATCATGTTTGTAACTCTAAAAAAGTGTTTTCGGCAGTGTTGTCAAAACGAAGTAAAGAATGAGAATTGTACATCATCTACTTTTAAAGTAAATTCAAACCAGCTTTCCAAAAGTCAATATTCTGTGACGAACTGGCAAAATGGCACTACTGACGTAAGAAGAAAACTGTTGACTTTGAAATGCAATATCTTTAAAACGGCAAGGCTTAGAAAGTTTAAGTTTGGTGAGAATGCATTTTAGACTTTTCCCAGCATTTTGGTCAAGAGTAAAATACTCGACTTTAATGCTCTTTTAAAATGATTGCTTATTTGGACAAAGTGTTTTCAAATGAAGTAAGATTGTAAAATTTCATGTGCCTTCGTGCAATAAAATTAGTTCTGCTTATTTCACATTAAAAATGATTAAAATATTTATGTTGTTTTATCAATGTTTTTTAGAAAAGAATCGCAATACTCAAGAAAATGCAAGTCCAGCATCTTTACCAACTGTCCCAGCAAAGGTAAAAAATGAAACTATAACCCTTTGTCAAACGCGGCATTTTAGTTAATGCAGCAATTTTTATCATGGAATTTCCAAAAAATGCTAATAATATGTTTTTCAACCGCTTAAATTTATTTTGGGTAGCACATAATTATTAAGATTATCAATTGCAAGTATCAGAATCAATTGTAAGACTATTGATTTATTTCCCGGATTAAACTATCAAGCTCAGCTCCTTTAATTACCACATGCTACCGAGTCCCGAAACTCTCTTATTAAATTAGGGCTTCCTGGTTTTATTCCTAATTTTACTAAGAAGGGCTGGTGCGATCTTGCTACCAGTTAAACTACTACACGCGCTGTTTCTAGGTTACGATTTTATTATGAAATAAAATACCATTTTATCACTATTTTTTGAATACTACTGTATAGTCTGTCAATGACTTATAACTTCTGTCTCAAATGTAGATATCTTCAAAAAAAAGTGTTTGAAGAAAGCAAAAAAATGAGGAAACTTCACTAAATTATAACAGGAAGCAAAATTATATGAAATATATTTTTTCCAGAAACAAAACTCAGATCCAGAGAACTACAAAAACGGTAAAAAGCAAATTTAGATTTCTTATTTTTACCTACATAACCTTGTTTAACAAATGGGTAGGCGAATGGATAGAGTGTCTGCTACTGAAACGGTAGACTCTGGTTTGATTACCAGTCGGGTCAAACCAAAGACTATCAATATTGGTATTCACAGCTTCCCTGCTTGACTTTCAGCAATTAAAGTAACAGTGTGAAGCCTCAACCGCGTGTGGTAAATAGGTGGCAGGTGACATTTTGATTCCAAGACCGAAAGTTTGCTTCGCTGTCTCCTGACCGAGGCAACTTGGTGAACCAAATGTGATTATAACTACAATATTTCTGCATTAATTTAGTTTATGTTTTTTCGATAAAATTTAAATTCCTTACCAGTAGCTAAAGCACATTTACATGCAAACTTTTAGTTTTGTATAAGTTCATTGATTGTGAATCACCCTACTTAGAAACAGGCGCAAAACCAAGATTTTGCTGCAGGAGTGGGGGATTGGGTTGAAACCAAATGTCATAAATTTTTTTCAAACCTTTCTCATTTAGGCAGCGGTAATAAGCAAATTAGCGCTACTTAAGTGTATCACAGACGGGAGGTCTCTGGACTAATCCCTAACCGTTGGGATGGTTTTGTGATTTTTAAAAAAATATCCATTTTAACACTATTTGAATCAGATTTCGTGCGTTTTCGGAGCCATTTTAAAGAACATAATTGCTAAAAGTCAGAAGTCATTTGAAAATTTGAAAGCATTAAATTGCCAGTCCCTTCAGCTCCCTTTTTACTTACTGACCAAATCGAAAATGCGTTTTAATGGCTTGAATTTTGGCTTGTGTTTTTAAGTGGATTTGCTAAGAGTGTTGGGCTGAAGCCCCGCTGGTTGCGCCACTACTTAGAAAAGATTTTAAAAATCTGTTTCTTCTTTCCATTGTGTATTCAACCAAGGGTCAGACGGTTTTTTAAAATTGGATAAATCTTTCAACAACAAAAAATAAATAGCAAAAAGAAAAGATTGACACAAAACCTAATTAAAATAGGAAAAAAGAGCATGTGATAGGAAAAGAAGAGCATAAGTTGCCACAATTCGTTAAAGTTTAGTTTTCTCTATTTAGTAGTATCTAGCTATTGTATTAATATTAATGGCATTAAGAATACGTGGACATTCCTGTTGAATCAACAATCAATGTGAAGGACTTAAAAGATTTCTACGTGGCTGAATGCTTGAATGGGTTTGCAACTTTGCAGAAACAATTTTACGTAAGTCAAATAGCCCAAGTTTTTATACTAAGCTATGCGGCTAATAAATTATTAATAACTACTGCAATACGAGAAATTATTAATAATCAATGAATAAAAGTTACTGTAAAAGTACAATTTTTTTTCTCTCTCTTGTCTTTTAAATGGACCTTAGTCCAACATAATGTTAACAGTCTTTCAAAAAAAAGACATTTCTCTGCATGGTAAGTTTTCTTAGACTTATGAAAAGTTAAAGCAATTATTCTCTTTGTAGTGCCAACGTAGAAAACGCAAATAAAAGTTTGAGCAGCCATCAACTTTTGGTATAAAAAATTGAAACTGCGTAAGCGGCAATTTTTGCCTGTGCTGTGTTCGTAGTAACAACTAAGTTTGTATTGTTCACAGATCATAGCATAAGATTTAATGCAACATCGCAACTTTCAAAAGAATGCACTCAAAACTAATGTTTAGTCACTCAAATTAAACGCTGATTGAGATATGGAGTATATATATTCCTTGTACATTCAATTATTTTTTTTTTGTTCTTTTGCGAAAAGTACTAAAGCATTATTAAAAGATTATCAAAATAAGCACTATCAAAAACAAACGAAAGAATCAAAACGATTAGTTTGCCATTGTCACAAAATCATAGTAATATCTCAATACCGCAGTAATTAATTGCAAGATCTTAATGACAAAAGCAACAGTAAACGTTCTCAAACATAGATCATCTCTCATGTTTTTGTAGATATATTGTAAACATTAGTCGGCAGCGTGGCCAACAAGGTAACGGCGTTGTTATCACGACGACCCCGATTGAATAATCTGGATTCAACCCGCGCTATCGTAACGTTTTTGCGTTGTTGGATAAGACGATTTACTATGTTTATCTTTGCTTAATGGCTTCCAACAAACACCAAATTCAGTGGACAAGATTTGAAAGAAATCCACAGGAATATTTAATCATTGGAAACTTCTAAGCATGTGGGGATTTCTCCAATCACAAAGTAGTCATTGCAATGAAAAGTGCTCGGATTGTTCAAAAGTAAGCGTCTTACGCTGTTTGGTGACAGAAGACAAATATGCACAACAACAACAGCAACAACAACAAAAAATTAGAATGAATATCGGCAGAAAACAACGTTAAATTAGTAATAGTAACCGTGCTAAACTAGCTAAGTTCAATATGAAAATGAATATTGGAACATAGATGATGCAAGTTATATTCTAAATACTGTAGAAGCTAAGTTAGTTGACCAAATGAGTTGTCGGTTGTATTTTTTTACTTTTGGTCCACTTTTTGTAGGAGCTTTGCAGCAATCACAGCGTAAAATCAAAGACAACTCAAAGTGACGTCAGCGAAACAAAATCTGAAGCTCAAAGCCAATCAAGTATGTTTTATTTCTTTCAACAAAATTGTCCGTTCGTCTAGTAGTCTATTTTCAGAGCAATTTATTTTTAGCCAAGGAAAAAACACATACAAGTGCAATAATTTTTGCACTAATTTGTCATTGAGATTACATAATTTATACCGTTGTGGTGGGTGAAGGGTAGGGCAGAGGCAGGTTAGTTGATACAAATGGTTAGTTGATACACACCGCAAACCAAGAAAAATAAATGACCTTTTCGCGAAAAACCGCCACTAGTTGGTGAATTGTGGCAAAAGAATTATCGTATGATGGTTTGGAAAAATTTGGTTGCTTAGTTTAGAAATGAAAAACTAAAGTTGAAAATATAGTGCTTGAAGCAATTTTTAGCTGAATTACAATTTTATTTATTTCGAAAATTTGAAATGAAGTAAAATATTAACTAATGTGCTGGAGTTACTACCTTGAGGTGAGCCAGCAATCGGTAACTCAAAAAGTTTTCCCTATAGTTGTGCTGGCACAAAGGCAAGCATGTTTTCTGAAAATTATAGAAAAGGTTAGTTGATACACTCACTTGTGGGTTAGTTGAGACACTATATCAACTAACCTGCATTAGCAAGGTTATTATTCTGGGTATTTGTATTGAACTATTTTTACAGTTTCCAAATTACGTTTCGTAGATCAGCAGTGTTGGGAAAGCAAACCCATCAGGCTAGACCAGTGCTGCAATTTTTGTGGAATAATTGCACAACTTTTTCCAAAACCTGGAAAAGTCCCCCCCAAAAGCTAAAAAATTGCGAGAGTCAGAGATTTATAATTAATAATGAATCTACGTATTCTTTTACTGCATCAGACATTTTGTTGATGTTGCCATGCCCCATTGCTTTAAAAAGGTCTTGATGAAGGAGCAATTATCTCAAATTCTCATTTGATTTTAGAAAATGGTATTTGGCTTACTAAGCTGTTCATGTCAACAATATTGTAAAATACACGATGGACATTTGGATGCAAGATTCTTCTCTGTTGCTGAATGAAACAGTGCATACTGTAGTGGTCATTGGTATAATGTTTTGTTACGTGCTACTAACAATATTACACTAATTTCACTGCACGAATTTTACATGATGCTTACTAGTGCAACCTGCATAGAACATAAAGCTACTGGTATTAAAAATTTTCACCAAAATCTATTTTGTTCACCTTGTTAGCTTGTAGAAGTTAAAAATGTTGCCATCTTAACGGATATACCTGGCAACTTTGGCTAAAATCAATAGAAACCTTATATGTATCAACTAACCTCATGGTTGTATCAACTAACCTTTTCGAAAGGTTAGTTGATACAATTTGGAAAGGTTTACTTAGAGATGCATAAACCAAAGTCCTTTAAAACAAGAAACACAAAACTTTTATGAAAAGTTATCCCTATAAATTAGCTTTCATATGCATGTAAACTTGTGCTTCTTTGCCAAGTAGTTTATGAAAAATCGCTTTTTCTCTAAAATATGTATCAACTAACCTGCCCTTGCCCGGTCTGAAATATTGGTGTTTTATTTTCACAAAGAAAGACAGTACACACGCTAAACAAATTTAAATGCACTCAGTATGTAAAGTACAGGCAATGTTTTTTTGGTTAGAGGCTGTGAAAAGACCACTGTTTACTGAAGATCAAAAAAACTAGAACACAAAAACCCAAAGTGAGTGAACTCGTGACCAGCTTGTTTGCGTGGTTTGAGAGAAGAAAAGAGCTTGCTGTACAGTATAAGCATAAAGAAAATGTTTGCTATCAAGCATGATATTTTTAGGTAACTCAGTAGTGAAGCCATCAGGCGGGAAGTTGAGTGAAGGGACTCTTATAAAGGTATTTTGTTTCGACTTTATATAAAACTGTGCGGTGTGCATCGCCATAGTATGAAATTCAAAAACTGCTGTCTGAAAACCAATGAAATATTGTTCAGTGTTGTTTGCATTAAATAATTTTTTGTAGGGATTAATAGGGGGCAAAGATTACATCGCAACTCGAGGTCCACAAGCTAATGAAGTTAACACATTTTGGGAAATGGTTTGGAGCCAAAAATCATCGGTCATTGTGATGCTATGCAAATGCGTTGAAAATGGCCAGGTATGTTGTGTGCTTCGCCCCTGGATGCTTTTTGATGTACTGTAGAACTGCATTGCTGCTGATTAATGCTCTTCAAAAATAAAACTGGAAATTAGTAAAGTAGACAAATATACGACATAAAGAACTTTCAAATATTATCAGCAGTTTTATTTTTTCAACCATTTAAATTGCAATTACACCATTATTCACCGAGTTACATTATTGTTGGTGTTGCCTTATAGCAAGATTGTTGAACCTAATGGTTGGTATTAATTGATTACGGTTTTCAATTTTTTGTGCTATTGTAACAGACAGTGTGCCAAAGATACTGGCCAGGTTCTTCATCAACCATACAGCAAGACAATTTTGAACTTACTGAAACTTCTGAACAAAATTTTGGTGATATTAAGACTCGGCAAATTTTGCTCAAAAACATGGAAACACAAGTGAGTTAAGCGTTGTCGTTACAAAGGTGTAGCCTCTTTTAGATATGGCAAAGATTGCCTACAACGGCTTCATAATTAAATAAAAGTCAAATGTTCAAAAGTCACATTTTGCTTGGCCGCAACTGAATTTTTATATTTTCAATTTGTTTCTGTGGTCTGTAGCAGCATCACTTATAACGTCGGTAAATTCGATTATAGCGGCCTTCTTTTTTTACTCAGATATATTTTTTTGGTTCAGAGCTGCACTTTACGGCATTGTCTCTACAACAAACCGCCAAGCGCAATTTAGATTATGACATGCAAGCTTTGTTTTGTATATTCAGCAATGTTCTTTGGATAAACGGCCCCTTAATCAGTTTTAAGGTCTTCTACGAGAAAACTGTTCTTTACATTGTGAAGTTTACATGGCAGCAAGATCATTAAACGTTTAAGATTAAAACCGATTAAGAAGCGCGCCCTCGGCGTTTAATGACAAGACTGTGGCAATAATAAACTCAGATCAAGAAATCATCATAATCCAAATATAATAGGATAGTTTTTTATGTTGAATCTTTGCGTTAAACCAAAAGGCAATTCCAGAACGGCTTGTAATAATTTGGTTATAACTTTAATTCCACTCCAACAGCAGTTATATACTTTGGATGCGTCGTTAGAGACAGATTTATAAAGCACATCAAAATATTTTGCAATTGAAAATGCCCGAAATATTTTATTTTTGCTTCAGAAAGAGCGAACAATCACTCAGTTTGTTTACACCAATTGGCCTAATTATGCTGTACCCGTTAACACGTCATCAGTGTTTGCTTTACGTAACTTTGTCAACCAAAGCCACTACGAGGGAAAACCAGATGGACCCATTGTTGTACATTGCAGGTAAATTGAATGATCGTGATAACAAAAGAGTAGTTTTTTTTCGGTTAGCGCAAGCAATTTAAATATATAAAAAAAACAATATTGCAATTTAACTAAAAAAAATGAAACTTCAAACAAAATTTTTGAAAGTATTTTCTTTGCCAACTACTGTATGAAGTTTTGTTTCTGCTTTGTTAAACATTTCGTTGTAACTTATTTTAAATGCTTAGCCAGATGTCAAATAAACCAATCATTGATTAGATTGTAGAAAAAAAAAATGCGTATTCACAAAGACTAAAAGGGCCAAAGCTGTCGTAAAAATTTCATTTAAAAAGAGACGTTTCGAATAATTACTTAAGTTATTGTCAATCTGTAAATAATGCACGAGAAAAATTAAAGCAACAGGTACTTTGCAAAGGTAAGTAAAACAAAACGAAATAGAGTTCTACATTGTGAAGACATTATTGCTTTCAAAAACGTGCCCAAACCAAGGTATTAAGTACTGATTTAATAATGGTGTACTAAATCTAACCAAGCGACACTCATCCATTCAACTGCCAAAGCACATCCAGAAACCGTCTCATACAACCCAACTTTACTGAAGACAGAATGAAAGTCAAGCCAAACTTACAGAAACCCAAGCAATCACTCGTAAATTGATAGGATACCAGCAACCAGCTCTCCATCATATCATCGCTATATTATCACGCTGACTATACTATATAGTACTGTTTGTAATTAACCATCCACGTATGTCCCTATAGAAATGCAGGCATATCTAACATTTATGTTATCAACCACGCCAGGGACTGAAATAGTAAAAGTAAACCTTAAACCAAATTCTAAATTACTAAAAGTTTGCCAAAAGTTCCAAAAGTATAGAAATAACGAACCCCAACTACATGTCCCAATAAAGAAAGATCAAATCTTACATTGATGTGTCGTTTTCTGAAAGCAGTATTCACGGACTGACAACCAAGACCAATTAACCTACAGTAACAATTAACACAAAAGAATTTCAAATATTGCAACAAAAACTTTAGCACCTTTCAATGTTCAGTAAAATGCAAAATGCTATATTAAAAACTTTTACAGCAAACAGATAATTAAGATAAATGTCAAAAACCAAGAGACATCATAAAC
>CAWYPQ010000390.1:0-60519 GCA_963965965.1 Trididemnum nubilum
TGCAGGAAAAACTTTCAAAAACACATAAAAGTATGTGCAAAGGCTACTCCATGATTATTAGAGTATTCTGGTTTGTATGTCAGGTAAAAAATAATCACTGAAGTGTGAAAAGATTTTTCTTTTCCTCTAAAGCAAATTACATCTAAAAAGGGATAGCGCAAGAAGATTTAAAGCGGTGAAGTGACAGAGGATTCGCACTGTGAGCCTTAATCTGGAGGAAAGTGAAAGTCTAGAAGAACTGATAGAAATCCAAAAAGGATTTTGCTGGGAAACAATGAATTAAATGAAACGACTACAATTGTTTGTCTGTTCCGAGGTTTCAGAACATGATGGTACCAAAGACATTACAATAATGTCATATTTTGCGCTGGCCTTCTTTTAAATCCTTGACACCGTTTAATGCCCGTTAAATGGCATCAACAACAGCACTCGTCCTCGCATTCCTGTGCATTGTTATTCCTAGAAAAAATAAATACCGTCACAATACAACACAAGTACAGCCTAATTCGTAGAACATGTTTATACCACACGTATTAATGGAGCACCACGCCTGCTGGCAACGAACAGAAAAATAAAAAAATAAGATTCCAAAAACTGTTCTTCCAAGTTCAGACACAACTATACAAAATCGACCTTAATTTACAAATTTGTTGCCATAAAACAAAATTGACCTTAATTTACAAATTGACCTTAATTTACAAATTCGTTGCCATAGAAACTTTTTTGTTTAAAAAACTTTATTTTGGAAAAAGCTTTTTTAAAAAATAAAAAAAAAGTTTTGAAAATAAAAATAATGCCAATGACCCAAAAAATGAACTCCCCCCAAAATTTTTTCTTGGAAAAAAATTATTTTTTGAAAATTTTGTTTTAAAGAAATTTTTTCAACTCTGGCGCAGAAAAATCCCAATGTCTGATCGGCGGTGCCTAAAAATCCCTGTGCCTAATTAGCGGCGCTTAAACGTCCGCGCTAAAAGTCACAGTCCGATATCTTTAAGTTTGCTATTATAAAACCAGGTAGAGTATGCTGTTACAAATCAAAAACCTAAATAAATGTCAAAAGACCGAGAAACTTCGACTGATTTTGCTTGTACCATTGTTATGGTTTTTGAAAACTACAGCAGAGAGTTTGATGGAAGATTCTTTTGAACCGGCGAATACAATACATGCATCAAAGTATAGGCTATTACTGTAGGACCTTCATCGCTACAAAACTGAGTATTAACCAAGTACTGAGCAGTGAACAAATTAACCACATTGTAGTTCTTTGTACCGTTGTGTCATTTGACACCACCAGTGTTATAATCACACACCTTGAGGACGACAGCAAGGTTTTGTTCCAATTCTTCCTGTTTTTGTATGGGTAGCAATGACTTTCAGCTGAGCCATAAAGTCCAAATTGTCTACATGATCCTTCATCTTATCCAAGATTATGTCTAATTTTGATTTAATTTTATCCATGAATCCTTCATACAACTTTTTCCAGGATGGGTAGGAGGTCTTGCAAATATTTTGCATTGTAACACTAATGTAGCGACGTTGAAAGAAACAAGAAAGCGTCTTGGGTACGTAAACTACTGTAGAATTTTTTTTTATTGCAAGTTGTATTGTACATATTCCGAAACACGTTTGTTCAAAGCAAGCCTTTTTAACATTAACACGGTTAACATTTTATGAAGTAATAAGTTGCTGCATTCGGTCTTTGACGTAAGAATTTATTGTTTCAAACTTAGTTTTGACGCAGAAACTTTATGCGGCAGAAATGCGATTAAAAGTTAAAAAGAAACGAATTTTTTCAGCAGTGTGCAAGGGATAATGACATAACACAGCTACATTAACAATTTAACGTCAAGATTTCACTACTCTTTATTTTCTGCCTGCAAAATAACTATTGCTGAACGAGCGTTGATACAAGACTATGAGTAACATTTTTGCACAAAATTTTTACGATTGGTGCAAGACAATACGCTAAAACTGCAGATATGATGCGAATGATGAAAAATGCGGCAATTGTTCCCGATATTTTTAAACTCCCAAGTTTGAAAATCAAATCAGTACTACTATACTAAGATATACTAAAATGCATTCAAAAGCTTAGTTACTGTCAAATGGATGCTTCGAAACTGGAGCTATCAGTTTTATCGAGCGGGGGAATATCACTAAATTCCATCAGAGCATCATTAGCTATTTGAGATACTATGTCCAACTCTTCATCTAATGTGGTTGAAGTAGAATTTGAAGTTATATATGCTTAGTTAAAATATCTGTCAAACGAGTCCTCAAAACAATATATTAAAGTTTAAGAAAAAACATTTACGCATACTGCTAATCAATAAGGTCAAAACTCTTTGTGATATTTTTAACTTATACTCATTCCACATTTCATTGCCGACATAAATTTAAAAAGCTTGCCTTTATTCTTGCAATAAAATTTCTTATATCTAAATACTGGATAAATGCAGAATCAAGAGTGATAGCAATTGTGACATCATACAATAAAATTTGTGGTAGTTGCAAGCCAACACAGGCTCTTGGTTTCTTTTTTGGCACAAAATAAAAGCTATATACTCAAAACCTCCGTAGACACTTTAAAGGGGCATTTAAGCCTAAGTTTTATTGATTTATTGCATTTGAAACAAAATTTGTATTTTTAAAACAATTTTTTAACTCAACTTCAGAATTCTACGATTACTACATCAAAAGATTATTGCATTTACATTTTCCCTTATTTTGTAGAATTTCTTTCACTTTTTTAAAAATTTGTCTACGTTTGGTATCGCTGTTACTGTTACTAGGGTTATACTACACGCTAGCTGACATTAATCATTACTTACGGTATGTAAGCCTAGCCTATTAATGATAACATTAATCAATACTTATGGTATGTAAGCCTAGCGTATTAAGAAATTATAAAAAACAGTAAAGTCTAGTCTAACCTACAGCAATTTATACAGGTTGGTTTACCCTAATAATTACAAAGACAACTAGGCCAAAAATAGGCCTAGTTTTCATTTTTTCTTCTAAGTGCACTAAATCAAATATGATTGTGCTAAAAGATGCAAATTTAAACTACTAAGATGAATTCCGCTTTTAAAAACTCATCTAAGTAACAAAGCCACAGCAGAAAACCTGCCAAAGGCACATCCTCACTCCCAGACCTATAATTTAGCAAAGTTGGCTTTGAAATCGCTTTTGCAAATTTGATGTAGTGTTGCTGCGGCAAAATTTTTTCCCTTATTTCAAAATCTTTTCCCTTGAAGCTATTTTACCCCAAACAATGAAAAAACAGGACAAAAACGTTGCTAATCAATTATTTTTTATAAATTTGGTGTTAAAATTCAAAATTTAGACTTCAATGCCCCTTTAAAACTTGTTTCACTCGACCACCAACAAAATGTAAGATTACTCTTCCATTCATTGATACTGGCATAACAATCACTTTTATGCAAAAATCCTTTACAGTAAACTTACCAGATTCACAAAGGATTGTGCACTGTTGCTTTTTCCATTCTAATTTTTGGGGTGGTTTTTGTAATTTTACCATGTTTTCTACCTCATCTTTTGGCATGCATGCAGGAGGCCATTACCAAAGCCTGCTGTGGACCATCCATGATCGACAAATGATATCGGTGGTGATTTTGCCTCTTACATTAAATTGGACACAAGCAAATTTTTTCATTTTTTCACAACTTAAACGTTAAAGACTATAGATTAAATCTACAGTATAATGAAATGGTTGTATTACCAGAAGTGGGCAGTACAAGTCATAAAAGTTGCACCTCAAGCGCACGCACAACTACTCGAAAAATCTTGCGCCGCAAGCGTTTCCGCTGGCCCAAAAAAATAATTGCGCCACAAGCGCAACCACAAGCGTGATATTTCGAAAAGCATAATTCTAATTGACTATCACTGCTTAAACTGCACCGGGCTACGGTATGATACTAACATTTAAAACAAAGTAAGCACGCTACGAAACAAGTAAAAAAAATATTGATTTCCTTTCAAAAATGCAAGCGTTTTAAAAATGCGCATCGCTTAACCCTTTTGGGTCAAGAACGTTTTTACACCTAATGAAAAAAACTCTCAACACACGTACTTAAAGGAGTCCAGGCGTTAAAAAATTCTAGTAATAAAGTCTTCATGCGGTGAAAAGCGAACGACTTTGGGCTCACTGTTTTTTTCTAATGGCTCGTCAACGAAATCGTTTACAAGCTTCAATACATATTTTGTGGTTCTGGAGCAATTAGCATTACTTTCTGACAGATGGAGCACGCTAAATAAATCAGCAAGTTTTTTTTTTGAGGAATTGCACTATCTAAGTATTAATTGTAAGAGCTATTGATGCTATTTCTCCTGTTTGCAGTAACTTTCAAGTTTTCCCGGACAAGAAAAAAAGTTGTAATTTATAGTATTTGTTGCTTCTTGTTTTTGAATTATGGTACCTAAAGTCTGACTGTAGTGAATAACGAGTTTAATGCCCAAAGCAAGTTTATGATTTTTTGAAAAGGTGTAACATATTTCTGGGAAGACAATTACAAAAACAATTTTTCTGTTTAAAAAAAGATATTACAACCATTTTTCAAATACTCAAAAGAAAATTTTTGAAAATTTCAAAAATAATAACAACAAAGCTAAAAAGTTTCCTCAGTTTTTTAGCATTCGCGTAGAACAGTAGACCTATACGTGTACAACAGACTATTATTGATACTGACTACCAGGTGGTCAGGGTCCCTCAAATTAAAATTTTGCCAATCAGTTTAAACGTATAACCCGGAAGAAATTTAGGGTTTTTGTCCTTAAAGTTTTAACCTAGGGCCCTCATTTATTTATTTTGTGAACTTAATGTAATGACACAACTACTAAATAACCATCAATTGCATCTATTTCAAATAATAATCCACCTCTACATCACCAGTTTTCTGCAACAAAATAAGGTACTTTTGACAAAAACAGAAAATTAGCTAGGGAAAATGCCTATTGAACAAATTATTGAGTTTGAGTTGAAGGGGCCTTGGCCCCCTAGTCGAACATGTAAGTTACTCCTAAAACTGGTTACTTTCATAACAAAACAAAAATCTCTAAAGCAGGCAATGTACATAGCTTCTCCCACCTGGGCCAAGGTACCAACAAAATTTATTCCCAAATTCAAGACTTTTAACGTGTTTTGGAGTTGATCTGTAAGTAAAGGGAAGACTTAACAATTAATTTTTTCAATTGGCTTTTAAGTTCTAAATTTCAAAACCAAAAATTTAGTTAATTTAAATGCTTCTAAAAACGAGGGAAATATGATCCAAATGGCATTAAAACAGCTATTTTTTGCCAAAAAAATTACAAAAAATCGCCCAGCGGTTGGCCCCCAGACCTCCATCTGTGATAAGTTTGAATTAAACTAGGTTGCTCATTACAATTTACACAATTTTAGAAACCTTTTTACCTTTGTCAGCAGCATGGCCGAGAGGAACTGTGCTCTGATTATTGCATAAACAATACTGCGACCCGAGTTCGATTACGGCTGCAGGCTGCCTGCTTCGACACATACGCGGGTGGCTGGAGACTCGAAGAGCGCGAGCTCGCTTCCCAGTCACCCTCATCTCTCCACTCTTACTAAGTTTGTTGAGTTGTATCTCAATTAATTTATTTTTTTATTTTAACTTTTGGTTCAGGTCTTTCTCCTTTATCAAAATCCAGGTTACATGCCAACTCAGGCCTGGCTTATGATCCTCCATTCTACGGCATCTTTGTCCCATAAAAAGTCCCTCTATTAAAATTTTTTTGATGACGTTATTGCGTGTGATTTGCAGTTTGGCCCTACTCCCCAATCACAAATCCTGGCTATGCCTATATGTACCTTGTTAATGTTTCTCTAAACTTTAATTACCGTTGATTGAAAAACAATCACTCCCAATTATATTTAAATTGCGCTTGCGCAATTGCGTTCAAAATGGCTAAAATATTTGCGGCGCAAGCGTCTGTGCAAGCGTCAGCGCAACTGTTTAAAAATAATTGCGGCACAAATGCTATATTGCAAGTAAAATAGTTGCGCTATATAAGATAATTGCGGCGCAAGTGCCCACCTCTGTGTATTACCTTATGAACATCGCAATTTCGAAGCTGGTTATCGTTAAAAAATGTTGGAGCACATTATTATCAGCATCGCATTTGAGCCAATCAACGAGTAAAGGTTTCATGTATAAGTGTAGGGGTAGGCTATATAACCTTGAAGCTGTGAAGTATATATAATCAACCAACAATGCATATCCTATTAAAGTTCTGAAAATAAATATTAACAAAAGGGCAGACACAAGATTAAACTTTTTGCTTTAACAATTACTGTTTAGGAACTGTGGAAGGGTGCAACTGACAAGATAACCTACCTAGCAAATAAAATACAAATATTCCACAGACAATCACAAACAATCACTGACTGTTTTGACTTGGACGGAATGGGTGTCGTTAAGTATAAGCCGTACGCTTTTTTTCGGTGGCTTTCCGACTCGTGTATGAGAGCTTTTTCTCGTTTTCTTTCTTGGTGATCTAAGCTATTTCCCAAATCTAGCCCTAATCTTAATGTGTGCACGCATGAGAGGACAACTAGCACGCTCTTGCTCATACAGTCATGCAAGGGTCACAGAGCTTCCGTAAAAAAGCTGACGGCTTATACTAAACGACACCCCACTGTTTTGACTTAATGCCAGTTGGTCGAGCGGTAATGCGTTCGTCTCTGGAGCGGGAGGTCTGAGGTTCAAATCTCGGGCCGATCAAATCAGACACAGAATCGCCACCGCTGCGACAATTTTTCGAAAGGAGATGTGTTGCCCGGGCGCAATGCCGCGGAGACGGGTCCCGCCAACTCGTTACACGGTTCGGCGTAATCCAGCGAGTATAATGAAAGATTTGATTTTATAATTGCACAGATTAAAAATTATTATTTACTTTGTAACTAATGTAATACGTGTAAAAAGTCAAACATTTGTAGCGAATGTTTCAATTTCAAATTTCAAAAATAGCCTCTATTACTATAAATGCTGTTTCAAAAATCTAAACTTTAGTACGGTAACAGAATAAAAATGAAGAATCTCAATCGCAACTAACTGACTAATCTGTAATGAGTTTTTATAAGATATACAAGGACATTCAGCGTTTCTTAAATTTTTAATTGAGTGGAATAAAAAATAATTTTAATGTCATTGCTGAAGTCTTAGGTTGTTGATTTTGAAAATGAAAGCACCAGCACACATGGATTCTACAGCCAACTACAGGTTGGTAAAAAAGCTTCAAACTTCCATAAGCTATATTTCTGCAATGCAAAATATGCAAAATACTGCAATGCAAAAGTATATGCAAAATATTTTTCCGCCCAAGTCTTGAAATATATCATGCATGTAATGAAGTGCATTATGCATTCGTATAGCCTAGTGGAGCTTGGAGTCAGCCATTGCAGATTGACTGACTCTTAGTGACACATCTATTGTACTAGGCCTACTGTAGTAATCAGGCAGCATGACTTTTGCAACGCTTCTTTTATCATTGTTGCAGTTCTTATCTAGTCTCTTCTTCATTGTAACAAAATTGGTGCAACAAACCTTTGACTTCAGATTAACATTACAGTTTAGCAGAAATTACAGAATTTTCATTTTCCAAAACAACTTTTTGACAAATTAGGCTATGGTCTTGATTCTAATTTCTGCGTTTGTTTTTAACTAGTGCACGTTATAGGCACACATTTTGGCGATTGAGAAATATATAGCCTGCCGTATCAAGTATATATACATGTACACATCTTGCTTTAGGTCTTTTACAGTTACACAGTCTGCAGTGAGTACAGAACTAGGCTGGCAAAACCTGTTGCTGTTACAAGATATATTGCGAGTCTTAGAACAAAACTCGCTAACGACTGAAGAATAATGAAATTTGATTTTTCTTACCCAGTTACTTGCATCCCTAACCCCACAAAATGTAAAGGTAGCTTTAAACGGTGATGGTGTAAAGCCCATGCAGGGGATTACCTCACAGCCCAGTTAATTTTTGAAGAGGCAATTAATTTTCAAAAAGCTTTAGTCAAGCGCGACCAAAATATTTTACGGAATAAAAAAGAAGACTCTCAAGTAAGCACAAATTATTGTGATTGAAAACCGAAGTTGACGATGTCAATGACAATAAGTTTATGAAAAGTTTACCCAAAATGCAAAACTACGCTATAAGAAAGTTTAACAAACATACGAGTGAAATAGACCGAGCAGGTGTTGGTAAATATGCAGGTAGACCATAGAAGTTCATTAGTTGCAGAAAAGAATAGAGCTCATTCACAGCTCAGTCAGAACATAGACTCTTCATTAGTTTAAAAAGAGTCTACAGTCAGACGGCCGAGTGGATATCGTCTACCTTTGGGGTTAAAGTCACGGGCTCGATACCGAGTCAGGCCAAACTAAACACAACAAAAATTGATAATTCACAGCTGCTCTGCTTCAAGCTCAAAATTGAGGGGAGTGTGTGGTGAACAAACCCAAGTCGGCAAGTATACTTATTGTGCCGCAGAGAAAAGCCCTTGAAGAGATTATCCGGCTTTAAGTGGTAGACCATGCGCAAACAGCTAGCAGGAGGTAGCTTCACTCGAAAACCGCTTGGTACTTTCGCTCTCTCTTGGCTGAGGTGACTCAGCGAATAGTGCATATAAACTTAACTTTCACAATATGAGAATGTCATAAAGAAAGATATCGATGGAAGATACAAGCAATGCATAAAACCAATTTTCTACGTTAAAATAGGGAATTTGTGGAGAAAAATAAAAGTTACATTGACCAAAGACTGAAGTTTGATAATTATTTTATCTGTTTGGTTTGTTTGTTTTTTTACTCCAATACTCTTTCAAAGAGCAACTGCGCTAGCTGACGCATAGACCGTGATCGCCTTGGCGGTGTGGAAGGTTTGGTTGGCCTCGTGATTTTGTCACAATAAACACCAAAAAAAATTCACCAAACTTTTTGTACAAAATGCTACCCGTATCACAGGCCGTGCCAATTTTGGATAGATCTTTCTGTCTCCAAAAAAGCACAAACTTTCTTGTTTACTGCTTAAAACTCTTTGGTTAAGAGAAAATGAAAAGAACCACGTAGCACGTTCGATGAAAGTTGGTTATTTTTAACAGCAAAACGTCTCAAAAAAAGGCATCGCTTAAAAACGCGCGAAGTAGAAACTGAAATAACGTGGTCGTAAGAGCGGAGTGGAAAAACCCTAAGGCGTTGATAAAAAGAGACAACGGGAAAATCTGGGGCGCCACACTGCCCCCTTTTCCACTTAACACAACTCAAAATGAAGCAAAGGAAAAGATTTTGGGTTTTAGTGAGTTCGTGCGCAAACGAGTCTCAAAACCAACGTAATTGTTTATTATCCCAACACGTAATAATTCGATTAATTTTTAACACAGCGAAGCAGCGCTGCCGTGATTTGAAAATATCGAACTTCGCGATTTTTGGTCAAAAAATTTGTTTTTCATCATTTTTTTTCTTATGATTTTCTCTATCTTTTACTGAAAGAACGAAGTATCTAAGTGCTGTAGTTTTGGAGATAGAAAAAATCTGAAAATATCGAACTTGAAAGCAATCTGAAAATATCGAACTTCAATGTTTATTACGTCACAGAAAAATTTTATTACAATTGAAAAATCAATTTTTTCAATGTTCAAGCGACAAGATGACAAATCGTAACTGAAGCTTCAAGTCATATCGTTGCGGCATATTGGCAGATTAAGTGACAGAGCAAAAAACGTAGACTTGATTTTTTCGAAAAATTTGGCGAATTTTTTTTGAAAAATAGTTGCAAAATTTTTGCCTTAAATCATTTAGTGTTGAGCCGTGGAGAACTGAGCTGGTTAAATTAACTAACCTAGAAGCTTACCCATGAAGTAAGTAGGCTTGAAATAAAACAGTATGAGAGAGTCAATACCTAGGCGGACATTAGATCGTGTGGTCGGCAACTTATGGCCTACGGGCCTAATCTGGCCCGTCAAAAAAATCATCCGGCTGGCGATTTCTGCGATTGCGGCAATTTGTAGCAATATGGAGCGGTATTGCGAATGGAGCACGAGATAAAAGCGAAATATTAGTGCTTGATATAGCATATAAAAATATTTTGAATGCAAATAAGCATGCCACGGTGTCAATGTTTGGCAGTATTTATTTAGCGTGCAAAATTTTAATTAATGAAAGTCACCAACCTACAGCATTTTGCAAGATTTCTAATCGTTTAAGTGCAATCCGGCCTAAAGGATTCCGGGCTGGTAGCCTGCAGGCCAGATAGCACGTAAACGATTAAACATTAAAACTCTGGCTCCGCAAACGTCAAAATATTAAATCAAATTATAGGTATTTTGCAAGATGTTATGCTTTTACCGCTTCTAAATTACCACTGGACTTACCGTACGTAAACTTTTCAGCCCAAAATAACATCAAATATTTAATGCTCTGGCCAGCAAACGTCAAAACATCACAACTTAATCATCAAATATTTAATTGTATGCTGTGGCATTATTGAGGGCATGACAACATCAAGTTTCTCATAATAAAGGGCATTGGAACTCGCAAAAGAGCTACCACCAATGGCATCTTAATCACGAAAAATAAATGATTATTAACGCTATAGTTTGCACAGGCAATTGAACCAACTCATTCTACATGGTGATGAGGGGGGGCAAAAATGCCTCTCTACCTAATTTCTAAACCGGAAAGTGCGTAAACACCAAATTCGGCATATGGGTTGTTGTTCACCAATTTTTTAGAAAAATCCAATTTTGAGTTGATGACGTCACCGTAATGACATCAAGGCCATATTTTGGAAAAATGACGTAATAGGAGTGTATACAATAGGGTCAAAAATTATTCAGTGTTCTAGAAAATTCTAAAATTGTTTAGGGAAACTTTGCCCCAGCTTTCATGTGGTGCAGCAAAAGAGATTTGGAAGCCGAATGATATGCTTCGAGAGACTAGAATTACAGCTAATGCTGAAGCTTTATTGATTTTCAAACAACTTCAAATACTTTGAAACGAAAATAGACCAACTACTAGAGGCGCAACCAGGTGGGAGGGGGGGGGGAGTTATGAAACTTCAATCCCTAAACTAAGATATTTTAAAAATTTAACCCAAAAACGCAAACGTTCAAAATGTGTTTTGGACCTGACTTGTAAGTAAACGGGTGGTTGAAGGGGCTGAGTAGTTTAATTCTGCAACTGGCTTAAAAAGCCATGCAATGAATAGTTCTTTTAAATGGCTCTAAAAATGAGCAAAATTTGATCTGAATGACGTTAAATTGGCAATTTTTTGAAAAAGTTTCAAAAATCGCCCAGCGGTTGGAGGTTTGACTCCCGAGACCCCAATGGTTTCCGGTGACTGGCAGCTCTGTCCCCAGACTTTCTTCTGTGATGCCCTTACGTTGCACGAGTTTGCTCTGCACCCAGCTCAAAAACGACATTTTTTTGACAAAAAAATTTAATTTTGGTCAAGCCCCTTCCCCCTCAGCAAAGTCCTTGTTGCTCTTAAAACAAACATATTTTCATCATTTTGTGCGAACGAGTTGTTTATTCAAAGCAACAGAGTTTCTGTTGAATCTGCACTCAGTTAAAATACGTCAAATTGTCTTAATATTATCTAAAATCACACTTTTAAAGGATCAAATTGTTAGTAAAATTATGTTACGGCCCATCGAGACCTTACTGATTTGGTTTTTGGATCACTATTACGTAAAATTGCCGACACCTGATATAGACAGAGAACGCTGTTCTACGCTTGATAGCCAAGTTTGATGTTTACAAAATTTTTGTAAAATATATGTGCGTTATTTTTTTAAAATTTAAGTTACGCTAAACTAGCTACCTTCGGCGATACTTCAGCACCTTTGGCCGAACTTTTTTTTCAGGGTCTCATGGCCAATCCCTGAGCTCCAAGTTCTACCCAAGACATAAAGCCTCGCAGTCCATTGCTATCGCTTTTCGGGGTCCATTCATAGAATCCTTTTCCTCCTCTACAAGCTTTTGTAATATCTGCACTTTAAACAGAATGTTTCTCCCGGATGCTAGATCCTCTTCCTATGCAAAACGCTATTAACCAACTAGAAATTCTCCTCTAAGTTGCACAGGGTCTAAGCTGGATACCTCTCCTCCACCCAACCTCATTGCTTCTTCCTAAAAGCCATCTTCTTTTTGAAAATAACCAAGCACTAGCATGCTTTAAACGTGTTCTGCATCTTCTTCCAAAATCATCATTTTATTCTCAAAGCGTTTGTCTCAGAATTGGTGATCAGCCGGTTAATAAGTAACCATCCCAAAAACATTTTGCATATCAGCGGAACCACTTCCACCCTGAACGCCAATCAAGTTCATAATATCATCCTCCATACCTTACTGCAATGGCCCCAGAGAATTCCGCCTTGCATCTCCCAGAAGGCGTTTGTCCTTTCTTCCTCAAGAGGTTCATGTATAAGATTGACGAATTTGTCTCTTCCACTTTTAGACCGGATGGTGCTGGAGCGTACGCCGCAATTATACTCTATATGCAATACATATGACTCCCTTACCCTGTCTTCTGGACCATAGGGCCAATCGCTTTCAGTTTCACAGCAGAAATCCACCTCTAGACTAGACTGGAATGCGTCTGGAGTAACAACCAAATGATATTCTGTCACTACAAGTCATTTCTCTTTCTCACGGTCTCCCACTCGTTTTTTTTTTCTTTACTTTTATCGACCCCTCATAATCTCCTGACAAAGTCCCCTTGGAGGGTTTGATGGTTATGGTAGGGTGCAGATGATTAGAATCTCAAAGCGCAAATTCCGCAATTGCAGAAGTTCACTTAAATTTTTTATTTTGAAACATTGTGGAAGTTACGTGGCGGACTAAAGTCTTTAAAATTTGTTGCGCTTTAATTGCGCTGCGCTTTCAATTTTTTTTTTCGGTTTCAAGCGCAATTCTATATATTGAATTTAAATTAGTTCCATTTCGACAGTCTAATATCGGCCGTTTTTTACAAATTACGTACTCTTTTTCTGACTAAAATTTCAAAAAATGCGGTGTTTGAATTGTGTTGTGAAATTTCAACTGCGGAAGTTAGGTTTCACTTAACTTAGTACGAGATTTGAACTTAATTTAGTTCCATTTCGATAGTCTAATATTGATAAATATCGGCCTTCTTTTGCAAATTACTAACTCTTTTTCTGTCTAAAATCGCAAAAAATACGGTGTTTGAATTGTGTTGTGAAATTTCAATCGCGGAAGTTGGGTTTCAGTTTAACTTAGTACGAAATTGCCGTTCAGCAATTGCGGAATTCCATTGCGCTTCAACTGAATCAAAAAATTGCTTCAGAAATTAAAAAAATTAAATTGCGCATTTTACGCTTCGCTTGTACTGGTTGAAAAGATCGTTGTGCTTTGTTGCGATGCGCTTTTGATCTATTGTTATTTGTGCGCACATCTGGTAAGCTGACCATATTTTTATCTCTAAAAAGGACACAATTTTCCAAGTATTATAATCAACGTACCGATCTAGCTTAAGCTAGCTTAGCCCTTTAAATTTAAGTGTTAAACAAAAAGAGGTTTTTACTAAGGTTTCTTTGCTTTTTTTTGTTAAATTTGATGCAGACCAAAAATGAAAGAATAATCACTTTTTGTTGAAAAGGAGGACATCTCCACCAAAAAGAGGACGAATGGTGACCTGAGTGTCGAGTGCCACGCCTCATCTTCACTCTCCATCAACGTCATTTTAAACTTTTAATGGGTGTCTCCCTAGTCACGCTAGTATCCTGAAAATGCACATGCTAATTTCCTGGCCAAAGCTGTTGTCCAACACGTTGGTTCCTGGCTCTTTATCCCCTGCCATTTCCAAAATCCAATACACCAAGTATCTCCAATGGAGACGTCACGTCTTGTCTGTCAATTTCCTTCAGTTTCTTTGGAAGAATTGGACCTAACGAATTCCATACTCTGTAAGCTCTCCCGCCTTTGCTGTTACGGCACAGTTTATAAATTATTAGACTATCATCATATCTCGTAATTATTACTATTACAAATTACAATATATACGCAGAATTAGTCATAAAGAGAACTCTTCCTGAGCGCCTGTGTACAGCCTCTATGGGATGTCATTTAACTCTTTCTTACCGTTGTGTCTCTGAGCCTGCGCGCAAATTCATTATTGGGTCTACTGTATCTTCAACTTTTGGTCCAGACATTGGTTGGGGGTGCGGCCCGACTGTTGGGTTTTCGCTGAGTTTCTCTGCGCTTCCATTAATCGGGAAGCGGTCAAATAGCACGGCCACCATCCCAATTCAATTCATTAAAATATGTTGAGCAAGCAAATTCATTAAAATTTATTATGATTAAACTGACTAAAAATTAGTGGTTAATAGGGATTAAAATTATGATGTAAAACAAGCGCTCGATGGCTACCACTGTTCAACATAACCAACAAAAATCTTTTTTAGGATAATTTGTACGGTGAGGCTGCAAGGCAGATATAATATTTGGTCCTATGGAAAATAAGCTTTATGTGTTTTTCCGTGAATAAAACGACAAATCACCAGTTCAATAATCAAACGTGGAGCCAGCAACCTTTTGATTACCGGTACCAGTGCCGTCGCCAGAGCAAACGAAGTGAGGGAGCATTGGCCGAAAGGGGGGGCACTTAAATAAACTGACCTTTTGCGTATAAAAACTGATAATCAGATCTTGTACGGCCGCAAATATGTTTAATTATAAAAACTCGACCGGCAGCGTTTTATAGCTCGTTCGTCTGCGGCCCATAATTGAATTGAAAAATTTATTTGCAGCAGTGATTACTACCAGACATGCAACAAGCATTTTGCTAAAAGGGGTGAACCAAAAGTAAATTTTTTTTGCCCCAAAATTGCCTGATTTAGCTGAACAAACTGATGCAACTAAAGGGTGTTACAGGCGGGGCATAGTCACTAAATATTTAGAGACGGTGGCCGGGGGTCTGGGGGCAGAGCCCCTGCCGCTGGGCGAGTTTTGTAATTTTACAGGAAAAAAATAGCGATTTTGAAGCCATTTTCATCACACTTCACCATTTTTGAAGCCATATGAAAAACTAAATTGATAAAATTCAGAAGTCATTTCGAAGAATTAAATTGCTTAGCCCATTCAGCCCCCTTCCCCCCCCCCTTACTTCGGGTCAAGTATAAAGTACGGTTAAACGCTCGTATTTTGAAGTTAAATTTTCTGAGTGTCTTGGCTAAGGGGGCTTAAGCTTCTTCACCCTGGTTGCGCCACTGACTGCACCCTCGAAATCTTTAGTGTGCTCTAAAAATCAAAACAACTGATCTTTGAAAAAGTGTTTTCACGTATTGATTCATGTCATAATTACTAACGAAGTACCGGTAACGATTTTGCAGGCTTACATCTCGTTTTCCCGACACATCCGTAAAGGCGTGTTAATAAAGCGGGCTTTTGCGTCAGATTTATGTACAGCAATTGGTTGCCAGCAATTTCGCAAAGAATAAACGTCAAAGGAGAACTATGTTTGACGTAATTAATCCTTTTTCAATCATTGTCTGTTGTCTTGTCGTTACGTGATGTTCCAAAAACAGTATTTGAGTAAACCAAAATCGGGAGGCACAAGCAGCCGTTAAGGGGGGCACGGCCCCCCCTAGCCCCCCGTAGCGATGGCACTGACCGGTACTCTCTCTCGACGTTTTACCTACTAAGCTAAAATACTAGCACACCATAAAAAAATTCTTGTTTAAAGGTATTCAATTTAAAAAAATATAGATCAAGTATAATAATTAAGAAAAAAAATGTGGGTAATGGGGTGTTTCATGATTTTAGGGTATCTAAAACATCCACAGCGTCGTTTCATAACCTTTTACTAAATATCTATTCTTATAGCATTACCTTATAATTTATCTGCAATGTTTGATGATGCTATAACTAATTATGAGCGAAACATTATGATTCAAACTAGTGCTATGAAATTTAATCATAGAACCATTATTGCGTTGGGTTCGCAAAGTAGGCTATTCATTGAAATCAGATGTGGAGTCGAGGACACAGGCTCAAGGCCAAGGACAGGAATGCTCGAGGTCAAGGCCAAGTACTAAGAACACAAGCGCAAGTGTTCTGAAAAAAAAAACGGTCTTCAAAGAAAATTTTCAGGCGATCTCCTGAAAAAAAACGTCTTCCAAAAATTTTTTCAGGCGATCTACAAAATTTGAACAATTCAAAAAATAGTGCTGTTCTCGAGCCAAGGACAGGGCAATTTTCGAAGACTTGAGGCTTCGAGGCCAAGGCCAAGGACTTCAAAATGTGTCCTCAAGGATGTCCTCCAGGCCAAGGACCGCCTCGAGGACTCGACCTCTGCATAAAATGGCACAAAATATTTTTTAAAACAGTAAAAATTTGCGAAACACCTCCAGCACAGACAAACTAAATAATATTAAAAAGATTCGAAACGTAAAAGCCACTATATGCTGGTCTGCTATCCTATTTTTGATTTTACGTACTTGTAGTTCTTTGAAACTACAGCTTTTTTTCTCAAAATGCTTTGGTGGCGGTTGGTAGCGCTATAATTTCTAACATTTTCAAATAATTTTTAAACAAAAATGGACCAAAATCTTGCTTATTTTGAGCAGATGCGTTGCGTTGAAAACTGACTTTAATTGGTAAAAAAATACTAAAAATCTCAGTAAACCTACTCAATGGCTTGCATTACAGCAGTGTTGCCGTCTTAAGCAAATAAGTTGTTGGTGTAGGTCTAACCAAGAGTAACGACGAAAATTGGTTTTGAAGGGTCCTAAGTGAAACGGTCGTTTCCAAAATTTTCGTTGCATTTTGCTGTCGAATTTAGATGAAAAACAACAAAATAAAAGACAAAAACTGCTTTGCGTTTTTCTGTTAATTTTTCATCACCTTTCTGCGTCTTCGCTAAAGTTTCATTTCATTTTTCGGTCAATTGTAGGAGTAGACCCAAAAAAAATTTTCGCTAAAATTTCGTTACATTTTCTGATTTCTATGATGGAAACCAACCAAAATTGACATTGAAAATGATAGCAAAGCTAAACTGTTGTAAAGCTACCGAGCCTGCCCTGCCAAAGAAGCTGGCACCGGCCGAGTCTACCCTCGACGGCAGAAGTAGATTATAGACCCCACGCTCCTTGGCATTCAAGGTCAATGCACGGGCTCGTTGAGTAATTATAGACTTTTTAGTCAAAGAAGGGTTTTGCTCTTAGCTGCGCAAAAAAAAACAACTTTTCTTCAGACAAAAAATTTGCATGAAAAGCAATGAAATTATGAGACAAAACAACGTTTCATACGATTACGCTAAGTTATTAAGGAAGTTTTTAGTTTTGAAACTCTAGACTTTTACGCAGTCGACTTTTACGCAGACTTTTAAGCAGACTTTTCCATCAAAATTTTGATGGAAAAATAACGTACTGTCTTCTTATCCCACGATTTTTTCCACTGCACTATTGGGTTTAATATAAGACGCGGAGATGAGTTCCGCAAACTCGTTACATGCGTTGGCGTAATACTCCGTGTACAATGAAAGATTTGATTAACTTAATTAATCAATTAATTATACTTCCAACATTTAATTTAGGCAAAGAGGTTGATTTGCAGAACCATATCAAAGCAATAAGCAGCAACTGTTTTGGATTTAACATTTTTATTCAAAGCAAAACATATCGAACGTTTTCGGCTTAAAACAATTAAGCCCTCTTCAGGATATTTTAAACAATAATACATAAACATCTGTAAAAGAAATACAAATATTACGGCAACATAAATTACATATACCTGACTAATAAGGTACATTATATGAGGAAATACTTAAAATTATTATCTAACAAATTAAAAATGCCTTTCCGGTTTTGGAGCAAAGCAATCAGATTAAAATTACAGTCGAACAAGCAACAGCATAAAGTTTTTAGCGTGAAATAAACCAATCCAGTTAGAATAACTATTAATGTGATAGTAAAGGTGAATTGAATTAAAGAGAAAATCAAGTCAAATCAAGGTAAGAACTAACTTAAGATATTATGACGTAACAGAAAATTTGGGAAATTAGAAAATACTTAGCAAGAAAGAGGCACCTTTAGCATAAAGTTGCTTATTTAATTTAGGATTTAGTTGTTTAATCAAAAAAGCTTCTTGGATTTTAGTTTCATACTCAGTATGGCAACTTTTTAAAATCTGGAAAGAGTTTACGGTGTACTTTTCCTCACGGCAAATGGCACATGCGCGTATGTGTTCTTTTATAGCGCTCTTTTGCGATCCAGCTAAAACCAAATGTTCGCAAGCTCTTGCAGCCAAATGTCGGGTAGTCATGCCTACGTAGGCAAGGTTCGTATCACACGAACATCGAAACTGGTACACGACATTGGAGCAGGGAGCATGCGGTGTTTTTGTTTTCAGCTGGAAGTAGCGATTGATCTTAAATGTATCGTAAACTACTTTTAACTTTAAACCAAATTCCCGATAAACAAGTTCAGACAGACTTTTTGTAAATTGTTTGGATGCAGAACCTATATACGGAACTTTAAAAAAGCAAGTCTCGCATTCATCGCTGTTTTCGTTTTCTTGAGTATGATGGGATGAAAGCGCAAGAAAATTGCGCAATATTTTATCAAAGAACTGTGGGGGGTAATTGTTAGATAAAAATAACGATTTAAGAATTTCAACCTCTTTGAAAAATAACCAATCACTTGAACAAATTAAGTTGGCACGGTGGAGCATACAAAATACTAAACCAGATTTCCATTTAATGGGACATATAGCAGCAAAGTTAAGGAATAAACCCGTATTAGTAGGCTTTCTCCAGACCCATGTATCAACAGTATTCTCACTAATTTTGATATCAACATCCAGAAATTGCAAAGTGTTAGTGGACTTTTCAATAGAAAATTTCATATTATCATGTTGGCTGTTTAGAATATTCAAAAAAGACGAACACGCGTTAACATCATCAAAAACAGCAAACACATCATCAATATAGCGAACATATAATTTAGGGTGACAAGACATTTGATCTTTGAAAGTTAACGTTTCCAGGTGTCCCAAAAAGAAATTAGCCATAGTGCAACCAAGTGGGGATCCCATACCAATACCATCTACTTGCTTGTACAGTTCATCCTTGAACAGAAACATACATTCAGTAGCCAGGTGCATCAGCTTCACAAATACCTCTTTAGTGATGGGAGGATGATCATTGCGGTCAGAAGAAAAAATGTAATTAGCAATGATATCAATAGTTTGGCTTAGAGGAACGTTAGTAAATAGCAATTTTACATCAAAACTGACCAGAAATTGATTAGATGAGTTGAAATTAAAAGTATTAATTTTGTTTAAAAATTCTTCACTTGACTGAATAATGTACGAATCAGGAATGTAGGGTTTGATGATGGAGTCCAAAAATTTTGCTAATCTATATTCAGGAGTACCGATCATGGAAACCACAGGTTTAAAGTTAAAAGTATTTGGTTTAGAAGTAGGATTTGGTTTAAAGTTTAAATTTGGTTTAAAGTTTAAAGTAGAATTTGGAATTTGGTTTAAAGTTAAAAGTAGTTTACGATACATTTAAGATCAATCGCTACTTCCAGCTGAAAACAAAAACACCGCATGCTCCCTGCTCCAATGTCGTGTACCAGTTTCGATGTTCGTGTGATACGAACCTTGCCTACGTAGGCATGACTACCCGACATTTGGCTGCAAGAGCTTGCGAACATTTGGTTTTAGCTGGATCGCAAAAGAGCACTATAAAAGAACACATACGCGCATGTGCCATTTGCCGTGAGGAAAAGTACACCGTAAACTCTTTCCAGATTTTAAAAAGTTGCCATACTGAGTATGAAACTAAAATCCAAGAAGCTTTTTTGATTAAACAACTAAATCCTAAATTAAATAAGCAACTTTATGCTAAAGGTGCCTCTTTCTTGCTAAGTATTTTCTAATTTCCCAAATTTTCTGTTACGTCATAATATCTTAAGTTAGTTCTTACCTTGATTTGACTTGATTTTCTCTTTAATTCAATTCACCTTTACTATCACATTAATAGTTATTCTAACTGGATTGGTTTATTTCACGCTAAAAACTTTATGCTGTTGCTTGTTCGACTGTAATTTTAATCTGATTGCTTTGCTCCAAAACCGGAAAGGCATTTTTAATTTGTTAGATAATAATTTTAAGTATTTCCTCATATAATGTACCTTATTAGTCAGGTATATGTAATTTATGTTGCCGTAATATTTGTATTTCTTTTACAGATGTTTATGTATTATTGTTTAAAATATCCTGAAGAGGGCTTAATTGTTTTAAGCCGAAAACGTTCGATATGTTTTGCTTTGAATAAAAATGTTAAATCCAAAACAGTTGCTGCTTATTGCTTTGATATGCTTCCAACATTTCTTCATTAAATTTACGCTATAAGATATATTTCGCAAATAACCCTAGTAATAGTCTGTTGTGATTTATGTGTCAATTACTTATCTAATCGCAGAATAAACTTAGTGTACGATTTTACAAAAATAATTCACTTTGATTTCAATCAAAAATGATCGGAAAAAAACGAACTTTAGGTATTTTTTTATGATGCAATAAATGCTAAAAATTTGCCCAGGACGAACAACGGGATTTATTACGTAATAGTACCAATACAAAGGAAGTTTAAAACTTGATTTTCTCGGAAATTAAAAAAAGGCAAAAATGCCTGAAGTTCGATATTTACAAATCACGGCAGAGCGGTATATATACAGCAAGCAAACAAAGAAAAGCGAAAACAAAGACACGGTAATTAAATTCCTTTTGTCTTGCAATATCCGCTTATTATGCAATACCGCCCATTGCAGTGAGCGGTATGTGCCAACAACCGGACACCGCAGACAAAACACAAGGATAAATATATTAATTAATGGCTCGGCCACCACAGATCTTCCCCCCAGAATGATGGGCATGATGGACGACAAAGCCTCCCGAGGCTGTCCAGCATACACATCAGTCGGCGAAAAGAAAAGTGGGGCAGAGCACGAACAATGAACAACGTGGGAAAAAAACATTTTAAGGAACTTCATTATTGAACAAAGGGATACACATCAGTGATCAAGTACTCTGAAACACAACGCAAAATAAGCACATTTTACACTTTAGGGACATTGTTGTTAGGTGGATGGGTCCGATTCTTCACTTTGTTGATCAACAATGACACGCACATACGTAATGTCCAGGTTGTCAAAATTATGGACCAAATTAACGACAATACAAAGGCTGCGGTGACCAAAAAGTTTATGAAGGGGTTGGAGATAGATGAGATTAGTTGCATAAACACATTTTGGATGGAGGAGGTAGTGGCATCAAGTATATAAGATGGGTTATATGTGTTAGTGGAAGTGTCTGTGTGTTGAAAAAGAGAAAATAACTGATCTCTCATCATGTTGGTTTCGCTTATGGTTTGAAGGAGCGAGTTAACATCTTCGAAACCAAGAGTGGACGAAGGAAAAAAGTGAGTGAAAGATTGAAAATCGATGGTATCATAATGCGCGTTGATAGGAGCTAGGTTTGGAGAAAGGGGGTAAACATTTGCGTCGGAATGAATGAGGGTATAATTGGAGAAAGTGTAGAATTTGTCATGAATTAGGAAAGTGAATATTCTGCCGGGTACAAAATTTTCAATAAGGCGGACACCAACGTAGACATTCCCATCTCTGTAGACTTGTCCAATTTGTGAAGTTGAATTTGGGCCAAGGATTCGTACAAGGGGTCGAGAAGAGAACACGTTTCCATGGCGCATGCTTGGGAGAAGGGTTACGTTGGAGTTTATGCAAGTGATTTCTGTCAACACGTCACCTACGGTTATTCCTGCGGTTAGTTTGCGGAGAAGAGAGGTTAAAACTTACCCAGTGTATTGCCGCCCCACAAGGGAGTATAAGGTAGTGAAAAGAGATTGAAGTTGGCACTCTTGAAAGTTTAGATCAGAGTTTAATTTGTTTATTGTTTCCTGCATTGTATCTGTCATTTCTTGAAGAAATCGAACAAAAGGAAGAGTAGGCGGTTTAGATACGGGCCTTTAAGTCACTTGTAGGCTTTTCAGAAAGGAACAATGATGGGGTACCAGAATAATTCCAGAGGGATCATAAACTGAAGATTTTGGGAAACAAGTGAATACTGATGGAGGGAATGTTGTTTGTGAATGCAAACTTATGCCGAGCTGTTTGATTTCAGCGCGATAGACTTGCTTTAAACTATTGAGATGTAATTTTACGTTATGAATTTTTTTTATTTTTGTAACTCGGGGACAGTCTAACTTCCTGGGTACTTCCCAAATGTGTATTCTGTTTCCTGTTATGCAAGACCCTTTTTTTATTGCACAATGTGATAAAAAGTTTAATGGTGAAGTTAATCGCTTGCGTGAGTGGTCGTATATTCCTGTGATTCGTGAGACAACAGCATTTCTTACGGTTTCTCTGTGTGTTGTGGGCCAGACGTAGACCATTGCCGGTGCGTTAGAGGTTGCCCACGATACGTCAGATATTTGTGCTAATCTGCCACAACAATTTGATTTTAAAGTACGGGCCCATTCGGAGCAAACTGCAACGGAAGGTGGCGGTAAGTGATATGTATGATTATCGTTAGTTTTGGCACCAAAAAAGTAAGTTGTTGTTTTTGAAGTCGTTTTGTAAAGTTCGCAAGTTGTGATGGATATTTTTATGAAATTATCACTAGGGTAATATACGTCAGCACTACAATTTATAATAGAAGTCGTGTTGTGTCGCACACACTGCAAAGGCTTCGGAATGTAAAATTCTCCTTTGATCATATTTTCATGGCATATAGGTAACACTAAGCCAGCACCACTGGCCTGTACAATGCACAGCAGCAAAAGCAACGAACAAACAAAGAAAGTTGAAAGATCTCCTGATGCCATGCTCAGAAGTGAATCTATCTGGTGCGCGAATTACGCGGCCTTTTTGGGTGATCCTGCCCGTGGAAGAAACCGCTGTAGCCTTTCGTGTATCTTGGCTGCGATCTGTAAAGTGAAAAGACATTTTATGTTTCAACTGCTGATATTTCGTGTTGTGCTGCGGCTTTTTAGTTTGGTTATCTGATGACGCATGATCTTCGAAATCCGATAAAAGGATGGCAGGTTTCAACCTGTCGATTGACACGTTATCTGCAGTTCCGTTTAAGTTAACTTTGAAATATTTGTCAGTTCGTTGCAACACTTTGTACGGGCCATCATAAGGTCTTTGAAGGCCTATTTTAACGGCATCGTGTCTAACAAAAACATGAGAACATGTTGAAAGCTTCCGATCAACATCAACTGAGCGTGGGGGATGCTTTCTAATTGGCGTAAGTTTTAGAGTTTGAACGAAAAATTGCAGTTGTTGCACGTACTCAATATGAGATTGTTCTTTTTGAGAGGAAAGGAACTCTCCAGGGATTCTGAGTGATGAACCGTATCACATTTCTGCCTGGGAGAAATCCATGTCGTTGCGTATAGTGGTCCTTAGTCCTAGCAGAATCCATCCAAGATTGGAATACCAGTCAATAGGCTGTTTTTGAGCTTTGATTGAGGCTTTCAGTACTCGGTGATATCGTTCGACTATCCCGTTGGCCTTGGGGTTGTACGATGTTGTGTTTATGAGTTCGCACCCTAGAAATTCAGCCAAATCTCTCCATAGACCTGAAATGAACTGCCTGCCTCTGTCTGCTGTGAGGGTAGAGGGGGCACCATAACGAGCTACAAAGTGTAATACAAAAGCGTCAGCACAAGATTTAGCTGATATGTCCCTCAGAGGAAGGGCTTCGAACCAACGGCTAAATCTGTCAACTATCGTTAATAGGTATTTGTGGTCGCAGGAGGTTGGTAGAGGGTCCACAATGTCTATGTGAATGTGTTAAAATTTTTGTGACGGTGGCACAAATGCTTGTAAAGGTGACATTGTGTGCCGTTGTACCTTGGACTGTTGGCACGCTAAGCAGGACAGGCACCACTGCTTTACGTCCGCTTTTATTCCGGGCCAGGTGTATCTCCTCGATAGCAACTTTTGGGTCCCCTTGATTCCAGGATGGGACAAGCTGTGGAATGAGTCAAACACTTTTCTGCGGAAAGCCTCTGGTACAAGTGGGCGAAACTTTCTAGTTGACATGTCGCCTAGGATTGACACGCCTTGATTGGGCAGTGGTTTGTATTCGAGTTTTAGTGAATTTTTGGATGTTTGAATATGGTCTATAATTGGGTCGTGTTGTTGAGCAGCTGCCATTTCTAGGAAGTTGATTGCTTCGTGTTCCTCGAATACGCTTGCGGTTATGCGCGATAAGCAATCAGCAACGACATTCTTTTCACCTTTGACATAGCGTAAATCGCTTGTGAACTGCGCGATAAAGTCAAGGTGTCGCTGCTGGCGCGGAGAGGAGTTCTGTGATCGTGAAAATATAGCTTTGCAAAGTGGAGCATGGTCAGTGAAGACAGTGAAGGTTCGGCCTTCGATAAAGTAACGAAAATGCTTGATAGCTAAATATATGGCTAATAACTCACGATCAAACGTGGAGTAGCGTGATTGGGTCAAAGAAAAAAAATGAGAGTAAAATGATAAAGGCTTCCAAGCATCACTTTTCTCAGCTCTGTGTTGGAGAACTGCTCCGCAACCGGAAACGCTTGCGTCCACGAAGATGGCAGTTTCGGTGTTAGGAGAGGGGAAGGTAAGTAATGTTGCATTGCTCACTTTTTGTTTAATTTTAAGGAATGCTGAAACAGCTTCTACAGACCATTTGTTTTTACCCGGTGACAACATTTTGTTTAGTGGTTGTAATGTTTCTGCGCACCCTGGAATGAAACGTCTGTAGAAGTTTATCATCCCTAAAAATCGTCTGAGTTGCTTCATGCTTTGGGGTTTTGGGAATTTTGTGATTGTCTGTACTTTTTGTTTAATTGGTTCAAATCCTTTGGTAGAAATGTGGTGGCCTAAAAATGTGAGGTTAGTTACGGCAAATTCACACTTTTCTTTGTTTAGTGTCACACCGTTTTGTTTAAAGCGATCAAGTAGTAGTCGTAAGTGATGCTCATGCTCTTCAAAAGAGTGTGAAGCTACAAGGACATCGTCCACGTAAGCGAAACAAAAGGGCAGACCGCTAGTAACTTGATCGATGTCACGTTGATAGGTGTTTCCGGAATTTCGTATACCGAACGGCATCATTTTATACTCGTACAGACCAACAGGCGTAATGATCGCTGTTTTATGAGCGTCTTCCGCGGCCATTGGTATTTGGTGATAGCCTTTGTAACAGTCTAGTTTGGAAAATACTGTGCAGCCATGTAGCATGTCAGCGAAGTCGTTAAGGAATGGTAGGGGATAGCGATCAGGTTGCGTTGTAGTGTTTAGTGCCCTGTAATCTCCAACCATTCGAAACTTTCCTGGTTGAGATTTTGAAACAATGTGTATTGGACTGGCATGCGGAGACGAAGATGGGGTAATTATGCCATCTCGTAGGAGCTGAGCGATCTCCTCCTTAACGAATGTTAATTTTTCGGGAGACAAACGTCGGAGATTAGACTTGACAGGTGGGCCTGATGTTATGATGTGATGATTAATGTTATGCATGAAATTTGTTGTTTGAAGGTTCTTTTGGAAAACCTCTGCATAGTCGTTAATGAGCGTGTTTTGTAAAGCAGGTGCTTCTCTTTGTGAAACGGTAGTTTTCAGCTCGAGTGCCGGGATTTGCTCAATCTTTGAGGCGTCAGTCGAGGTTGATTGCGTGTTGTTTTTTTTGGTTTCTGGATGACGTATTGTTTTGTCATTCAGTGAATGCACAACTGCAAATGTTTCTGCGGGAGGTTTGGCAGTTTTGCTTGCCTTCTCGCATGACTGACATTCAGCTGGTGGGATATCGAAATCGGGGAGTTGCGATTCTGTTAGTGTTTCAACTGAGACTTTTGTTGTTTTAACTGTGTTTTGTCCTTTTTCTAGAGACAGTGGAGTGGGACCATGCTTGGTAGAAGGCTCTATTTTACTTTGTTGGACGGCGGAAGCTGAGTTGGTTTCCCTATCCAGCCGTTGCGATTTTAGCTCGAAGTTTGTTTCTCTAATGTTTGGGTTGGCGAATTCAAGTTCAACATTGAGCGTTTCTTCGAAAGGTGCCATATCAGTCTCGTGCTGCTCAATGATGGGAGGGTTAGAAACAAAAGATTGTGAGCAATGTTCGAAACCAGTAGTGATCGCAGCGTCTGCTCTGCTACTCGTATCCTCGTGTGGGGGATTGAACTCAGATCTTTCGGGTTCGCTTAAACGTTTGTTTTTAACGTCTACCTGAAAGCTGTGGAAGGTTAAAAAGTCACAACCGATTATTCCAAACGGAACATCAGCAACCCTAAATACCCAGGAATAGGGCTGTAAGTGGCCCAAGTCCACATCTAACTTTGTTAATCCCTGGACTGTTAATCGTGTGTGATTGACTGCCAGAAGGTCTTGTGGTCCGTTGTAAGTTTCAGAGTCGAAGGTTTGTGGGAGCAAACTTACTGTTGATCCTGTGTCGACTAAAAATATGATGTTATTGGTTTTATCGTAAATAGTAAAGAGTGGGCCGGTGCTTACTTCCGATTCGACGCCGCCGACCCACGAGGTTGAATCCGGATTTTTTTTGTTGCTGAAAATTGCTGTTTTGGTTGTAAGTATTGAATCTGGGCCTATACATTTGTCGGGGAGCGTCATTAAATCTGTTGTAGAAAGGAGGTCGGCTATTGTAATAATTTGTTCTGTAGCTTCCAGGTTGTCGAGGCGTGTGTTGCGTAGTCGTGTTAGGGGCCTGAAGTGTCTCGATAATTTTGTTTAGTTTTTGATCAAAAATTTCGTTTATTAACTGCTGCTGTGCGTCGGTTTGGTTTGAGATTTGGGATAGTGCTGCTACAACTTCGTCGGCACGTAGGGCCAAGACATCAAGATTCGTCTCTAAGTTTGCCGCCAGAATGGTTCGAGCTTGCTGAGGAAGCTTATTGAGAAAAAGCTTTTTGAGAACCGCATTGGTTTGTGCGTTATCGGCGTCATATGCTTCCAGTAATTGACGCATTTCGCTTAGCATTTCACTGGGCTTGCGGTCGCCTAGTTCAGTTCGATTAAACAAAATATCCAAGCGGTCGTTTTCATTTAGTTTGCAGGCTTTTATCAGGGCCTTTTTTATATCTTGGTACGGGTAACTAATGGGTGATCGAACAACATGTTGAATTTTTTGGATCATTTTAATGTCAAGGGCTCCTAGGACTAAGGAAAAACGTTTGTGTTCGTTGAAAATGCCGTTCGCTGTGAATGCATGTTCTGCTGTAGAAAACCAGAGCTCACCGTTTGATTCCCAAAAAGGCGGTAGAGAAACATTGGCTGAATGAGTGAACGGCGCGGGTTGCTGGTTTAGCCAAGGAGAGTTTGACTGGGGAGGTTGTCTAGAAGCATAATGCGCATTGGGAAATGTTAGTGCCTGATTTAATTGGGGAAAAGTTTGAGGTGAAGGCAAGTTTCGTGCCCAAGTTTCAAGACCAGAAAGATTTTGTTCGGCATTGGTGGTAATTGGAATGGGCGGGGAGCGGGTTGGTTGATTTAACGAAATGATGGGTTTGTTGCATGTAGAAGTGGTCGGTGCATAGGGTTCGATAGGGGGATGTTGCAGAAATTCATTTTCATACTGGTCTTCCGAGGCCAGCAAATTTTCTACAGTCGGAAGGGCGGTGCATAAGTTTTGAGGAGAACTTGAGAGTGCTACAGTGGGCTCGGGGTGTGTTAGAGAAAAGTTAGTGGTAGGAGGGTTGGGTGGATTCACCGATGAGGATGTTGAGATAGGGGGTGATAACTGGATATTTTGCGAGGTGCTGGTTGGTGATGGGAGAGAGTTAGTTGTGGGGATTATTGCGTCTTGTAGGTTGGAGGTACTTGGGGTTGGAGTGGTCATAGGTTTTAGTTTTGAAGGTTTTTGTTTCGTGGAACGTTTTCTCAAATTATACGGTATTATTGGTAATTTGTGCATTACCGGGTGAGCGGGTTTTGAAAAGTTTACACATAAATAAGCAAAACAATTTACAGGTAAATATGCGAAAAAAATTTTTACAGGTGAATAAGCAAAACTTTTAGTAGTAAATATGCCAGAAAAATGAATTAAAAGTCTGTACCGTTTTTTTTGTCAGACGTTTCTTCTTCAGGTTTCTTCAGGTTTCTTCAGGTTTCTTCAGGTTTCCGGTTTCCGTTTCTGGCCACTCGAACAACGCTTCTTCGAATAGCAGGGCAGTTTTGAACAACGCACGAATAGTTTTGAAAAGTTCTTGTCCTGTTTTGGAACTCTTCTGGAACTCTTCACTCAAATTCTTTAGCGAACTCTTTTTGAGAGGTTGAGCAATTATCAGCTTAATATTACTGTTTCACTTCTTACTTTTTTTTGAATGTTCTGAAAGCTTCTTGCTGAAGCTTTGGTTCAGCGCAGACTCACACGGGGCACCAATTTAGTGAGTTCGTGCGCAAACGAGTCTCAAAACCAACGTAATTGTTTATTATCCTCACACGTAATAATTCAATTAATTTTTAACACAGCGAAGCAGCGGTATATATACAGCAAGCAAACAAAGAAAAGCGAAAACAAAGACACGGTAATTAAATTCCTTTTGTCTTGCAATATCCGCTCATTATGCAATACCGCCCATTGCAGTGACCGGTATGTGCCAACAACCGGACACCGCAGACAAAACACAAGGATAAATATATTAATTAATGGCTCGGCCACCACAGGGTCATCTGACTGGAAAAATAATAGGAAAAGGGTGGCAGTAAGAGAGACACAAAGATGAGACTCCACTCTTGCGTTATTTATTGTTCTAGCATCCGAGCATCATAAAAGGCTTATTTAAGAATTATTTTGTCATAATTTCACTCAGATTGAGTTTTAAGCAACGCAGTTTTGAATTTAATGATCTTTAATTTTTTTTGTGAAAGTTTTGATGAGTTATTTAAGGTTATTGTGTTTTCAAATTTCAACAAATTCATTTTTAATATTGCCAAAAAGTCTTTTTAAAAAAGTGGTTCATTTTATCTGGAAAGAATGTTAGTTTAAAACTTAGAAAATTTAAAGATATCCCGCCAATATAAAAATAAACTTTGATAATACACAAAAGGTTCTGAGATGGCTTGGAGCAGCATAAATATCCACCAATGTACTAAAAAATTTTTAGATGAATCAAAGATAGTTTGTGTATATATAGTTTTTATATTTGTCTATGTATAGTCTATATACAGGGTGTCCATAAAGTCCGTGTGCACTTTCAGTGAAAAAAGTGAAAAAAGTGCACACGGACTTTATGGACACCCTGTATATATTTCTATATATAGACAAACGTAGGTATATCTTAGAAGGTTCTTAAAAAGTTTGTCTTATACCAGCCACCGGAGATAATCCCAAAATAATCCGAGATGGCCATTTAAGATCCTAGATAAATCCGTAATAAATTATATTTGGTCTGATCGGAATGGGAATCTGTAATTTGAGTATCTACTCAAAAATAATCCTTTTTTGGGTTCTAGTTACTTCTGAATGACTTAAACTTGTCAGTTAAAACTTAGCAAATTTATTGGGCATGATGAAAATGATTATTTTGCAAGCATTTATGGTTCTATTATTTTGTGCTACAAGATAATAGTTCCAAAACTATTTCGTTTTTACACGAAATTAAATACTGAATTTTTTTCATGTATAAACATGTGCTGAAATAGTGTTGTGGTTGATGATGCTAGTCTGTGGAGAACTGTAGGTGGAAAGTATTGGGTTCAAATACCAATCAGAGAAATGTAGCTGCCCCAAACATTTTTGAAATCCACGTAAATTTTGTTTTACTTTAGACAACTTATGTTTTTTTTTCTAGTTTGGCATTACGAGTATATATGATCAGAGGGTTTCGGGTTTCCTTCTCTGATTAAGATTGCTTTGTATTTCAGTTTTATTGCACTTAACAGCGAAATTTGGGATATTTTTTTTCTCATATTTTTTTGAAGCTACTGGATTCTGAACTAAAGTTAAAGGTAAAGTGTCCTAATCACTCGTATTTTTTTTATTTGAATAAAAACTGTTCCAGTTAAAATTGTTAGTTTAATTTTGTAATGATTCCATTTTGACTGCAAAGCCTGTGATAAAGGTGTGAACTACGAGTTTTACACATAAATTCTTTTTTGTGTTGCGGTTGCGAATTTGAACTCATGTTTTGTGCAAGCAATCGATTGACTAGGTAGGTGATGTACGCGACCGCGACATCTTTTTTAGCGTTACACATGTCGCTATTACAAAAAAATCTTGTTGTTTTGTATTATCTTTTAGCTTACCATTTTAGGCAAATGCGTTTGATTAACAGAAAAAAATCAGCATGCGTTTCAAAACACAATGGTGTTTTCTGTTAATTTATCTTTTATTCAAAATCTACAAATTATTCGCCATTCATTTGGTATTCAAACGAATAGAACAACAGCAATTAAACTTCAAAGTATGAATGGGAGAATGCGAGTTGAAAAGTATATGCAAAAGTAACTTATTATTTTTCTCGGAAAATAAGCATCTAGTGATAATAATTTGATTTGTTTTCAGACTATTAAAAATATTGCCTACCTAAAATTTAAAACAATTAAAGGACGGAACTATCATTTTAATTTGAGGAACACATGAAGCGCCTTGTGGGCAAAATTATTTCGAGCAAAAATTAATACGTTTGTCTGACACCAATTATATGTAATTCGGGAAACTTTTTATTTGAAAGATTGGCGGGAAGCTGGCTGCAACTTGCAGACAACATTGTATGAATTGTGTAAAATACATATGGCGGAAATTAACATCATAACGAGCTTTCTACAGGAGTGTGTTTTTTTTCTGACTACAGGCTAAACAGAAAACTCTGTAAAGTTAGTGAAGGAAATTAACTACGTCGTTGCTTTTTGTGTTTTGTGAGCTGGAGCGCAATATTTTTGTCACGAAATGAAACAGTTAATGTGTTTTTGCTGGCGTTGCTTTTGGTATGGATTTTGGCAATTTCGCAACAACTACTTTTTCATGTTTTTTGCTGCATAAAACAAAACAATTTCATAAAACACAACGATCATTTTTGCTCAGTTTAAAAACAAGTTATATAAAAACAATGCAGAAGCAGCAAATAAATTAAAAACTGACGAAAAAAATTAAATCAATCAAGAAAATAAATTTCGAACTGATTCAAAACGATGAAAGTTTAGTGGTGTTGTAGTACTGTACTGGTATGCAAAATTGCAACGGTTTTGAGATTATAGAGTGTTGTGGCGCACTGCGTAGGCAACTAAACAATTTTTTGATTGTCATTTAGGTTGAAACTTTTCGCTTTAGTAATTTTACGACACTGCAAAAGAAGTCTTTGCTCAAGCCTGCGAAGCATTCTTAATAAACAGTTTTACAAACTTGGTCGCATAAATTGACATTAACGCTCTTAAAATTTATTGAAAATAAAAGAGGCTGAAATCGGCAATAAATTAAAAACAGCTAACTCCAACCCCAGTTTACTGATTCTTATAAAAAAAAGAGTAACCTGGGTTAAAATAATCTTCCTTCGCCTCAGTGAATATGATGTTATTAATACGTCTACAGTACCGGTTTTTAATTGCTAAATTTCGTTACGCTCAAAACATAACCAAATACGCAAATAGAACAATTTAGGTTGTATCTCTCATTCAGTAAGCTAAACGTTACGTCAATCGATTTCAACAAAAAGTCTGTTTTAATTTAGACTGCTTATTAAAAGAAATAGAAAACGTACAGCATAACTTTCCGAATAAGAAATAGTTTTTGGAAAATGTTTAATTTCCGGAAAAAAATATAGTTTCTGGAAAATGAGTTGTCGAGGAAATATCATTTCGGCCAAATGTAAATTCTAACAAGTGTAAATTCTGGAAAAGAAGTTTTTGGGAAAATGTGATTTAAGACAGCTAATGTTTCTTCTGGTGCGATTTCTGACTAATGATATTTCTGCAACAAGAACGTATTGGGAATCGTTTTTCTAGCAATGATTTTCTGGTAGGTGTTTTTCTGCGAGGTGTAAGAATACCAAAATTTAGAGTTCCAGTAGGGAAAATAAAAGCAGCACGCATGCTTATTCTTGGGTGGTCTGTCACGTAACTGCAATGTTAAAGACCGAAATTAGACAAATTGAAAGGCACCTAACTTGAAATTTTCTCAAAGTAGAGAAGTAGGAATTGATATGCTTGCTAAATAGCTTTTCACAAAAAACCACCAATTTACAGCAAAATGATTTTCATCATAATTTTTAATTGTTTGGGGGCTGTTGAACTAGAAAAGTGAAGTTGTGACAGGTTGATGATTTTGAAATAGATTTGTGCGAGCAAAACGTAATGCGTATGAGGGTAAAAGAAACTTTCCAAAAAAACTTGCTCAATGGTCAAGATGATTTGCTTTATTTCGTAGAAAATATGGGACAATATTTGACAAGCTTTTAAGCTGTTATGCAAGAATACAAACGGGTGATAGTCCCTTTTGAAGCACTAACTTTCAGGCAGTTTATTTTTCACGCAAAACAAAAAACACTTTCATAGCAAAAACTGCCCAGATTTGAGAATCAAAAAATAAGACTTAAATATAACCAGTAATTGATGTTTATTGCGTAGTATTATCCAAATTTACTTTGGGAGATTTTTTTTGTTTATTTATTTTATTTTTTTGCAATAAATCTCCGCTTAAATGCCTTTCTTGTCAAACTACCTTGAATTCGTTGACAAAGTAATTTCTAAAAATTTGAAGTTTTTGATTCGCCAAAAATTACCAAAACCAAATGGTGCTCTGATATTACTATGATGATGTCATCAGTTTAAAAAATAATCCTTTTCATAAAATTCGGTGAACACCAAATCATAAGCTGAACTCGGTGATCCCATAACGTTTGTTTTAGGAGTTTGATCAGGAGTAGTGTATTTTTCCCCCTCAACATAAAACGCGTTGGGCAAATCGCCTGTATAAAATAGGTCAAATAAGACTCTTAAAAAGTTCATAGTTTCAACAATATGATTTGTTTTCATACATAAAATTTTAACGTCAACAAAACTCAAAGCTTGAAATTTTTTATGTGGGTAGGCGATGTGTTGTTTAATCGCAAAATTAGTACAAATATAAAGCTTGGGTAGAAATCAGTCAAAATAAAATTCTTACTTGAAAGCTTTCTTCACTGTAGTTAGTATCAATTAGAACAGCACCAATATGTAGTCTAATTGCAAACTCATATAGCACGCGAAGTTCCGAATTATCTTAAGTGATTTGCATACTTATACAACATTTTTTTAAATTACATTAACATCCGATATGCGTAAGATCGTAATAAACTTTCCGCAAAGTGGCAATATAAAAATACGTTATTTTAGCTTGAGTAGTGGCAACAGTATTATAACCAAAATAAACACAGTGTAAATTAATCTTGGTTTAGTAAAACTTAATTAAAAAGTAACTTGAATACATACTTCAATCACTTTAAATTCAACCAAATGGAAATTAACGTCGAAAAACTTCAAAAGAATGGTTTTGTTGACAGAACTTGTTTTGATATTCCATTCACAATCTTGATACCGAGGATAAGGAAAAGGATATCTTGGTGTTGAAAAATTTTGGGGATGATTCTCAGCAATAAATGTTCGATTGGTGCAATCATATTCTGCACAATTTAAAGTTTTGTTTTCTTTGATATAAATCATTTTGAGCCGCAGCAACAAAAAACAATAACTACTTAAATACCCCGCAGAATCGCGACAATATCAAACTAATTGCCATCTAAAGGTAAAACGACGCAACTGGAGCGTATGATATTATGTAGGATAATATAAAATGACCAACTCTGATTTAAATTTAATATTTTTTATATTGTGAAAAAACTTTCTCACTCAAATTGTATCATGGCCAAGTGTAGCTACTTCCTCCAACAAATGTTTTACGTTATATCATTTCCATTTTTATGTCGATTTATTTCGCGCTTTATACCACGTTGGGCATCAACTAATTCAACTTCATTATATTTCTTTAAAATGGTTTCAAAACAAAATCGTTTGAATTGTTAACATATCATCCAATAGAAAAACAGTTTCTTATAACACCATCAATTTTGAAAAATTAAAAATTGAAGATTTATATGCTGTATACCAGGGGTGTATAAACTTTTGCATTGCTCGGCCAAATTGCGATGATTGGATTAGGCCGCGTGCCGGACTTAGACTTTTTAATGAAAATCAAATTGTGATTCTGGCAGGCGCGACACCACGACGTAATTTCCAGTTTGATAAATTCAATTTTGTTTGACAAACAGTGAGAATCGGTTTTATATTTCAATATATTTAAATCAAAAATTATTTGTATTTAAATTGATTTAAACACAAGTTTAAAAGGAATGGAATCTCGGGTCACTGAGCGATTTCTGTATTTTTTAGCAAAACTATAATAGAAAGTTAAAATTCTTGAGTTTTTAAACAACTCTTGTGAAAGCATGAAGCAAATCATTTTTTTCTCAATTCTTTTCCTTAAATTCCTTCAAGCAAATACAACAGGAGTGTATAAACTAAAAGTTTAAGTATTTAAATTAATGCATAATTTTACTCCCAAAAGCTCCCAATTCGATTCAACAATTTTTTTTCGTATCATTGTAATGTTTATTACGTATTCCATACGTAAATCAATAATTAGAGTAAGCAATTTTCACAGCTTCTACAAAATACAGTGGTTGATGCCAAAGCAACGCTAGTATTTACGTAAGACTATTTAACACGAGCTATAAAATATACCAAGCTACAATACTTAATATAATAAAATACAGACCATAAACAGTAAAAGTAATCTAAAACCCCCTACAGCCTGTTTCGTCTTTCGACTCGTCAGGAGGGTATCTGCATGGTAAACAAAAACTTTTAAAACTTTCAAAATCTTTAAAACTTTTAAAACCTTTAAAAAAAACTTTTACAACATTAGGCTGCGATCCTACTCTGCCTGGTGCTGTCTACCGCTAGCTACACACTTGCTACCAGCAGCCTTGCTGCACAGCGAACTGGAAGGCGCGCATCACCAACGACATGCAGCGGCAAAACAGGATCGTCAGGCAAAACGGTTATGCACCAATGCGGACAAATGTACACAAACACCGAGAAACTACAGTGAAAAAGAAATACAACGCAGTGTGGGCGTTAAAGTTAACAGATATGAGTAAAGATTATGTAACGCTACTGAGTTTGAATTTGCCTCTGTGCCTGCATTTGTTAAACATTTCAGAGCGCTTGTTAATATTGGTGCGTAAATCCGCTTTCAAGATTGCCAATTTCTCTTCTAAACACAGGTTGCAGGATCTAGCCCCGCTCGAGTAGGCAGAGGCTTGCATTGTAATTTGCCATGTGATTTTCGGGGACAGTCCGCGGTCTTTTTCTTTCCAGACGGCCTTGGATAGCTCGGTTGCATGGCGTTTCTTGGGATGTTTGAACGATTGGTTGTGATTGTAAAACCGTGCTTTGAAAGTGGTGGAACAGCTTCCGTAATAGATCTTAGGACCATCGCTGCTCTCTAGCGTCGCTTGGTACACGATTGATTTCACCAAGCAATTGCCTTGAAGTGGGCAATCGGCTTTCACCCGACAGTTGCATGTTTTTGAACTGGTTGTGTTTACATTGCCTTTTTTGGCCAGTAAGGTTTTATTGTGCCTGTTGATAATTGCTTGCATATTTTGCATACAACTGTAACTTAATTTGACGTTGTTCCGGTTGCAAATTTTGTGGAGCTTGTGGTGCTCGGGGAAATGCTTGTCCAATAGTTTAAAGAACTCTTTACCAATGTTGGTGCTAACGGCGCTGTTGAAGGGAGGGTTGAACCATATGATTTTCCGTTTTCGTATACTCTAGTGGGTATTATTCAGGTTTGGTTTGCTAGCGTACTGCAAGTTTTCGTCAAAACCGCTTTTTTTGAGTGCATCTTCGTAAATAGGTTTAGCCTTTTGGAATTCGTTAATGTCTGAGGAGTTTTGCAAAATTCTTGAGGCAATCATATCGGGTAGCTGTTTTTTGATCGGAGGGGGATGATTGGATTTGGTGTTGATATAAAGGGGCTGATTTTCCGGTTTTCTGTATGGCCAATATTTTCCAGTGTCAAGGTTGAAGGTGACGTCAAGGAAGTCGGTTTGGATGAGGTTTGCTTCGGTGGTGATCTTGAGGTTGTGTTGTTGAAATATTTTGATGATTTTCTTTTTTATTTTGTCTACAATTGGTCCACGTGCGTTCCTTACCACGGCCAAGCCGTCGTCGCGGTACAAGCCGATTTCTGCGTTTTGTGATGGATTACATAAGTTGTGCAGCAGGTATAGGCCAACTAACTCGCAAATTTCAGCTCCGTCAAAGGGATCCATTGTGACGTCAAAGAGATTGCCTCCTTTTTTGACCCAAACTTGGTTTTGTTCAAATAGCACCGATTTTCTACTGTGCATGATGAGGTCAATCAATTCTTGGTCAATCTCTGTAAACTTCTGGGCGAAGTTGAGGGCCTTTTGTAAGAGTGACTCGGAAATAGAGGGATAGAATTCCGCGATGTCGAATTTGATAAACTTACAATTTTGTTTGTTTTTCAAACTTTCAAACCATGCAATGACTTCTTTTGTACTTCTCCATTGCCGTAATTTTGTTTTGGCTTGAATAAATTTGTTGATTTTGTCGATATGGAATTTAGCAATTTTGCCTAGTTCTAATTTAGCAGGATTGATGAGACGGCACGAAGGTTTGTTGTGGAAATTTTCTTTATGGTCCTTGAGTGTTATAAACGCTTCCCGATGGGGAAAGCATTCTATTCTCTAACTTCAGGTTTTGCGCAATTTTCTTTGCTTCCTTGTCTATATCATCCAAGATGGAGTCATCCTTGATTTTCTGGTATGATGTTGTAATACTATTGGAGAGAAGCTTCTTGTACTGAATTGGACTGACCTTGTAGAGGTTAGTGGATTTGTCCGCAGGCACAAACATGTGCTCAGAGTTTTTGATACATTTCGCATCTTCAGCTTACTTGGTTTGGAATTGGTTACGCACGTACCAAAATTTAATGTTCTTAGCCAATTGATAAAGGTCTGCCTCAAACGCCTTGCGTTGAGGCAGATGCCTCAAACGTTTTCAAATGCTGGCGTTTGAGGCAGACCTTTATCAATTGGCTAAGAACATTAAATTTCGGTACGTGCGTAACCAATTAATTCCAAATCAAGTAAGCTGAAGATGCGAAATGTATCAAAAACTCTGAGCACATGTTTGTGCCTGCGGACAAATCCACTAACCTCTACAAGGTCAGTCCAATTCAGTACAAGAAGCTTCTCTCCAATAGTATTACAACATCATACCAGAAAATCAAGGATGACTCCATCTTGGATGATATAGACAAGGAAGCAAAGAAAATTGCGCAAAACCTGAAGTTAGAGAATAGAATGCTTTCCCCATCGGGAAGCGTTTATAACACTCAAGGACCATAAAGAAAATTTCCACAACAAACCTTCGTGCCGTCTCATCAATCCTGCTAAATTAGAACTAGGCAAAATTGCTAAATTCCATATCGACAAAATCAACAAATTTATTCAAGCCAAAACAAAATTACGGCAATGGAGAAGTACAAAAGAAGTCATTGCATGGTTTGAAAGTTTGAAAAACAAACAAAATTGTAAGTTTATCAAATTCGACATCGCGGAATTCTATCCCTCTATTTCCGAGTCACTCTTACAAAAGGCCCTCAACTTCGCCCAGAAGTTTACAGAGATTGACCAAGAATTGATTGACCTCATCATGCACAGTAGAAAATCGGTGCTATTTGAACAAAACCAAGTTTGGGTCAAAAAAGGAGGCAATCTCTTTGACGTCACAATGGATCCCTTTGACGGAGCTGAAATTTGCGAGTTAGTTGGCCTATACCTGCTGCACAACTTATGTAATCCATCACAAAACGCAGAAATCGGCTTGTACCGCGACGACGGCTTGGCCGTGGTAAGGAACGCAAGTGGACCAATTGTAGACAAAATAAAAAAGAAAATCATCAAAATATTTCAACAACACAACCTCAAGATCACCACCGAAGCAAACCTCATCCAAACCGACTTCCTTGACGTCACCTTCAACCTTGACACTGGAAAATATTGGCCATACAGAAAACCGGAAAATCAGCCCCTTTATATCAACACCAAATCCAATCATCCCCCTCCGATCAAAAAACAGCTACCCGATATGATTGCCTCAAGAATTTTGCAAAACTCCTCAGACATTAACGAATTCCAAAAGGCTAAACCTATTTACGAAGATGCACTCAAAAAAAGCGGTTTTGACGAAAACTTGCAGTACGCTAGCAAACCAAACCTGAATAATACCCACTAGAGTATACGAAAACGGAAAATCATATGGTTCAACCCTCCCTTCAACAGCGCCGTTAGCACCAACATTGGTAAAGAGTTCTTTAAACTATTGGACAAGCATTTCCCCGAGCACCACAAGCTCCACAAAATTTGCAACCGGAACAACGTCAAATTAAGTTACAGTTGTATGCAAAATATGCAAGCAATTATCAACAGGCACAATAAAACCTTACTGGCCAAAAAAGGCAATGTAAACACAACCAGTTCAAAAACATGCAACTGTCGGGTGAAAGCCGATTGCCCACTTCAAGGCAATTGCTTGGTGAAATCAATCGTGTACCAAGCGACGCTAGAGAGCAGCGATGGTCCTAAGATCTATTACGGAAGCTGTTCCACCACTTTCAAAGCACGGTTTTACAATCACAACCAATCGTTCAAACATCCCAAGAAACGCCATGCAACCGAGCTATCCAAGGCCGTCTGGAAAGAAAAAGACCGCGGACTGTCCCCGAAAATCACATGGCAAATTACAATGCAAGCCTCTGCCTACTCGAGCGGGGCTAGATCCTGCAACCTGTGTTTAGAAGAGAAATTGGCAATCTTGAAAGCGGATTTACGCACCAATATTAACAAGCGCTCTGAAATGTTTAACAAATGCAGGCACAGAGGCAAATTCAAACTCAGTAGCGTTACATAATCTTTACTCATATCTGTTAACTTTAACGCCCACACTGCGTTGTATTTCTTTTTCACTGTAGTTTCTCGGTGTTTGTGTACATTTGTCCGCATTGGTGCATAACCGTTTTGCCTGACGATCCTGTTTTGCCGCTGCATGTCGTTGGTGATGCGCGCCTTCCAGTTCGCTGTGCAGCAAGGCTGCTGGTAGCAAGTGTGTAGCTAGCGGTAGACAGCACCAGGCAGAGTAGGATCGCAGCCTAATGTTGTAAAAGTTTTTTTTAAAGGTTTTAAAAGTTTTAAAGATTTTGAAAGTTTTAAAAGTTTTTGTTTACCATGCAGATACCCTCCTGACGAGTCGAAAGACGAAACAGGCTGTAGGGGGTTTTAGATTACTTTTACTGTTTATGGTCTGTATTTTATTATTTTATTAATTGCTCTGAGACATCATCGAGCACTTTCTGAAAGCACCGATCTATCTTACACTGAGCTACAATAATTATATTGTAGTGTTTTTCAAGTCTTTAAACAATTAAGCACAAAGATTTATTAAATTTATCGGAAAAAAGCTTTTAAATTATATTTTTACAGTAATATTTTGAAAAATAGTATACTCAAAATAACAAAATGTTTTACTTTAGTTATTTTTGGTTGTTTTACTGATCGGCTACTTACAATATTTATGTGCATTCAAGGAGCCACTATATCCCTTATTTTCCATAAAATATAAAGCAATAATGGGAGCTGTAAAACCGTTTTTACAGTTTTAATTAAGTAACTAATTTACAATTTAAAGTAGTTTTAAATTGATTAATTCTGTGCGCAAAACCTATATTAGTAGACTTTTTATCCTTTTTTTTTTATTTTATTTGCAATACATTTTTGCTGCGTGCGTTTTCTTCTACCCACTATTTTTAGACTAAATCAGAAATATCAGGACATAATAAAAGCTTTTTTGAGTTTTCCACTGTATTGTAATATTACACTCTATGTTATAAACCAATTGTAAGAGATTCCTACTAAATTTTTATCGATAAGCTTTAATGATGGTGACTTTGACAGAATAAATTTGTGGCATAATTTGCTTGTAAAAGATGGCTGCCTGCTCTATGATCGAGCGGTCTATTCAGTATCCCAGTTGAAATTTTAATCTTACGTTTCTTTATGATTATTTGTTTATTTTATTTTTTGTCAATTAATATGCACAAATAAATGAATCAACTAAAAAGAAACAAAATAGCCGAAAGAATGGTTCACAAACTTTGTTAAGCGCTTGCTACAGCAGCTAATATCCAAAGTCCCAAAGAGTCGCAGCAGAGTAGTCAAAGAGCTGCAAGTTGCCAATCTCTGTTTTATACCATTGTACACTGCTATACAGATACCTCGGTTTAAACTCTAACTTCTTACCAACGATATGTTAAGATTTTATCTTTTGACAAATTTTATGCATGCCTCACTAAAACTACTTACTTTGACCGCTGGTCTCTTCTTAGCAGCCTGTTTGCCGCAATTAAATATGTTATTACAAGTAGTTTTTGTTAACGTGGCTGCACACTAAATAATTTTTTTTGTTCTTTTGGAGAGAACCGATAAAGATACTCCTAAACCATAACTACGCTTTAATGGCAATCCAAAATTTGATGTCACCAAATTAATGGACCGTCGGAGTACTTACTTTTCCATCAGTTTAAAAGTTTGATTATTACCATAAATTATGCTAGTTTATGTAAATTAATGCAGTTACGTAACTTTTTTAAGTCTAATTGGGTGTAAGTCTAATTGCGTGACAACGGCAAAAAGACGTATTTGAAGCAAAATTTGTTAAAGAACCTAAAATGTAATCTGAGATCAAATACCGTGCGATATTTTTGACAACATCAAGTATTAAGTTTAGCTGTAAATAGTGTGCAGTTCCTCCTAAAAAGTTTGCTAAGTTTTAGACGAAAGTAGGTAATGTCCAAATTACGTCATCACCTTTTGAGGCTGGTTATTTGTTTAGTCCCGTTTCCGGTTAGGGCTTAAAGTTGGCAAAGTTTTGGGTTTAATTTAGGCCTGTTACGTACCTTGTGTTTTAGTTGGCTATGAAACATTTTCTAAATAACTTTTAATTGTTTGCGAGTTTTCTGGCCTAAAAGCTACCAGCGCGAAAACCTAAGGAAGAGCCACCAGAAAGGCGACTATTTAAAGCAAGCAATGCAAAATAGTTGTTCTCTCACAAGATTTGAACCAGCAACCTTTGAATTACCGGTTCAGTGCACTACTGTGATTTAAAAAAGGATCGACGTTTCCTCGCAATTTTATTTGTGGCCATTTTAATCTTTCGCAACTTGCTTCTACAATAATGTTAACAATAATTTAATTGTGGTGTTTTGACGTTTGCTGACGTTTGTGCCGCGGCGATAGCTCAGTAATAGACCGTTGGGTTAGTGATCGAAAGGTTGCTGGCCCCTGGTAGGATTATAAAACTGGCAATGCGTTGTTGTGTTCTTGGGAAAGACGCTTCTTGGATGTTACCCAATGGAGCCAAACAGTCTAATGTTGCGGTGGCGCAGAGATAAAAAAAACTTGCTAATAGAACCCATAAGAGTGCTGTGTATATGTGTGATTAGACAGATGCAGAGTGCTAGATTCTTACGAACGACGAACCAACATTTCCTGACAATGTTTTTCATGTACTGTAAGTTGGAAAATCAGTGGTTCGGTACAGTGATCCCTCGCTGTATTGCATTTCATCTATCGCGGCTTCGCTGTTTCGGGAAATTTTTACAGTGCTTTTTTTACAGTGAATTCTGATTGGCTTAGGGGCGTTACTGTTGTCTAGAAGTTCATTACAATAAAAAAATATTGTTTTACAATACCGTTCTTGAAACTATAATGATTATTTGCAAAAAAAAATTAATAATGTTTCTATTTCTTAAGCACATTTTGGGCCTAAAAAGAGGTTTTATTTTTTGTTGCATTCTGCAATACAGTATTTGATTGTAAAATAACAGTAAAAAATAAAGCTAACTACTTCGCGGATTTCACCTATTGCGAGTTATTTTTGGAACATATCCCCCGCGATAAACGAGGGTTCATTGTAATCCAAACGCTGAGAGTTTGAATCTCGCTGGATGAAACCTTTTTTGCATGGTTTGTTTTAATGAACACAAACATGGCTTTCAAACTCAAATGTTTCGGCTTAAATTGAAACGACGTAAGCTTTTATCATCTACTGTTCTGGGTAACGCTCTTACTGTCGCTTTAGTCTTTCTTCATCAACCACAGTATTGTTATACTACCCTGGATTAAGATGATTGATAGATTGAATATTTATCTTCTTGTCAAAGAAACCAAAGATGTAGAACGCTCTTCTTAAAGTGAATTCGTACATTTTCAGGATCGATTTGACCGTTTTTCAAAGTTTTTAGTTGATTTTTGACTTCGTTTTAGCATTTTTTTACGGTTGCAAAGCTGATGAGATAACTGCAGCAAAGACCTTTAGCCAAGGACACAACAACGTAAGCAGGATGCGAATTGACGTTAGATCATGCAATTAAAGACTTTAACACGTTTCATGCCTCATTTATGGCAAAAACATTTTTTCTCTTTTACAGCAAAAGTTTATTGCTTTTTTTATTAAAATGAAGTCCAGCAACGCTTAAGAAATAACTATAATTGGAAGATATAATCAGGATAAAACAAAAATGATATATTTGCTGCCGAGTTTGAGCTTACAACATACACCGATTAACCTTAACGTAACGCATTAGATGCAGTGTGTAGTAATTGCATACAAAAGGCATTTTAAATAGCTTGAAACTTCTGGAATTCTTTTCATGCTGTTGGCTAGTGTAGAGAAATCACTACGGCGCTGTTCCAAAACTAACTATATTATATCCAACGTAACGTAGGTCCAATGATCAAGAACACATTTTAGTAGTGCACCAATCTAAGCTTTTTCGAAAACTTAGATATTTGTAGATTTTTATTACTGATTGCAGGGCAGTTTTATTTAATTTTGTAAAAAAACAAAGTCTTAATGAAAACAGTAAAACTTCTAAACGTTTCGAACTTAACTACGTCAAACATCAGTAAAAAATAAGATTCTGTTACACAACATAACACAGAACGCATCAAAAATTAAAAATTTAAAACTTACTGTATGTTTCACCCGTAATCGGGGTCATCAGGGGTGTCCTAATCAAATAGAATTTTTCTTATTCAAACAGAATCCTGTTCGAATAAGGATTTTATTCCAATAAGATGCCCCTTATTATTCAAATAGAATTCTGTTTTAATAAAGATTTTATTTGAACAAGATACCCCTGACGATTCCACTTACGGGTGAAACAGACTGTAGAGTTTTAATTTTTGATTTTTTTGTAGAGTTTTAATTTTTGATTTTTGTCGTGTACAATGTTATGCTATGATATTCGCTGTGGCCTACGCTCTCGAGTACTTTTTTGAATCGGTTCAATTCAAACTCCACTCATCATACCGTTCTATAACTGTATATTTCAATACGATTTACTCAAGATGGACGTAGCTGTGTGTAAAACGTTTAACAGTTTTACTGTTTTAAACAAGGCTTTACTGTTTTTAATCAAATTATTGTCTTTTGGACGCTAATTCTGCACATTCCACAGCAGTACACGCCGAGACAAAAATTTTAGGACTTTATGTGGTTTTTATAATTTTATGTTTTCACGTTTTAACCACAGAAAATTTTTTTTGCAGCTTACTTTCACACAGTTCTTTTGCTTTTTCATTTCTTAATTACCAGAAGTGAACTGCACAAAATTTGTGTACAAGTAAGCTGCGAAACAAAAGTTAAGGGTTCGAGAAGTAAAAACATAGAATTGTAAAAAACACGAAGTGTCCTTAAACGTTTGTCACAGGGTTGCCAATCTCACTAAAGCACGATATCGCAACCAATCAGCTGTCAAGATTGGAAAGTGTATATTCTTTTTTTTGACTCAGATGATGATTTTTTGACTTAGCTGATGAGTCGCGATTGGTTTATACTGTAACTTTGTTGGGTCAGGCATTGCTTTTACATCAACTTGATTTTGGATTAATTTGAAGCGATTTTCCATTTTTGATACTTGAGACAGATAATGTGGTGCACTGTATCCATCAGTTTTTATTGTGATGACAATTACACTTTTTTTTTGCAACAATGTTTGTTAGAACACAAGCCGCATTATTGCTCAAAATTTAAGGAGTACTAATCAAAATGCCAGCCTTAGTATGAAAAACCTAATTAAGAACACGTGTTGGTGCAACCCATATGTATGACTGTAAGTAATCAGCAGAGTTTTTTTTACTTTGTTACTTTTGCTCCGATTTTTGCTCGGATCGGCCAGTTGGACGGGCTGCAAGGCGTTCGTCTCTGGAGCGGAAATATTTAGGTTTAAATCTCGGGCCCGTCAAATTGAATAAAATGATGTCAATCAGTAGCCACCAATGCAACATTTCTTTGGAAGGATCTGTGTAGCGGAGATAGGCGTGCATACTTGTTGCACTGCGTAAGCTTTGGTGTAATTCAAAAAGAATAAGGATTTGATCAATAATGTGATTAAGTTAGTTTGATTTGATTTGTTCAACAGTAATCATGATTGTGCTACAGATACCATAACAAATAACAACTTTTTTCCATGCAACATTATATTTGTGTCGCTCTGTTTTCCAAAAACGTTTACATCAACTTAAAAACAATTGAGGCTGAATTTTTGTGAAAATTTAAGAATTGCCGAACTCAAACTAAAATTTACTGGTTCTTATAAACAAAAAGTGTAACCAAAAAGTGTACAAATGCTACTAAGCAACAGGGTATTGACACAGCTAAAGCTTTACGTGAAACAGAAGTCAGAATGCATGAAAATGCATTTTGCAAAGCACTGCATGATTTTGTATACCTGCGTGAAAAGTCGCCTCATAGACTCTGCAGATATCGTCCCCACCAGGTTGAAAACGGATTTGTATATGATTTGCTCGATAAGTTGTTCCAGTGCGATATGGAACAAAGTTGGATGTTGGAAAAGTAGAAGTGGGTGTCTCTTCATCAACTTCCTGAAACAAAAATCAATAACTACGGTAGTATAAAAAAAGAAGCGAATAATAGAATAAACAAGAAATATACGGCACTCTTCTTTATTGGAATGTTTAAACATTTTTAGGGTAAACACATTATTTTGAAACACATAAAAACTGAAAGTTGGTTTGAAAGATGTCAATTGCAAGAATGCTGTTACAACATGACAGGATTTTTGCTCTTGCTTTTCAATATTATTGTTTCTTTGGTCATTTAATTAAAGTAGCATAAAAAGCACTACTCAGTATTTTGAAATAATTATGAAGTTGAGAAAATTTGGTTTATAGTGCTTTGTTTTTGATTTGCAAAGTTTTTAAAATGTTTGTTTATGGCCCATAAATTCAGCGTGGTAACACATTTGCATCCTAATGCTTGTTTAAACTTTTGTTGCTTTTAAGCTCAAATGCCCTCTATACAAAATCATCACTAGAATTGTACGTGCAACAAACGCTTTATATGATGTAATAGAGGCAAAGAAAAGCAACAAAAATCAACATTGTTCTCAAGGTACAGAAAAGGTTCAAATTTTACGATTAAGGTTATTTGTTTACATAGAATATAGAGCGCATCTACTTGCTTGAATCATTATAGTCGTTAAGTTTCTTCCATCTGCAATATTTGCTGGACTTGCTCTTACAGCAAAATCATTTTCTTCCTCGATGTCAACAATAGATAATGACAACTCAACCACTTTATTAACCGATTTTGTCCTGATGTTCCATTCACAGCGAGTTTTGATTAAGAAATCTCGGCAATTTATCGGAGTTACAAAAAATCGGTGGTTGTCATCAGCCTCAAGATTGCCTCCGCACGCAGCTAAATAAACAACAAAGTTGTAAAATTTTTTGGCGTCACAATGAACTCTAGTCAAGTTATTCTCATTATGTTATTCAGAAACCGACCCGCAAGAAAAGTAGAGGTTGGCGCGAATAACACTTTATGAAAAACGCAGCGCAGCAAAGCACAACGATTTTTTAAACTACTATAAAAGCGCAATTTACTTTTTCCAATTTCTGAAGCGCAACTTATACTACAAACATTTTGATTCCCTTGAAGTGCTACTCAAATTCTGCGTTTGCAAAATTGAATTTTGGTATTAAGTCAAAGCGATCTAACTTCAGCAACTACAAGTTATAAAATACAATGCAAATTTTGCATTTTTGCAATTTAAGAACGAAAAGAAGTAAGCAATTAGCTTCAGAAGCCAACTTTTGTCAATACGATTGAAACCAAACAAAAATAAGTGTTACGTATAGGATTGCGCTACTGACCCAAAAAAAGGTTGAAACCGCAGCGCAATTAATTCACTACAATTAAAAGACCTGATTCGCAACTTTCGAATTGTCTCAAAATAAAAAATTGAAGCGCAACGCACTTCTGCAATTGCGGTGGTTGCGGAAGTTGCACTTTGCGCTATAAATTGCGCTTTGCCTACCTTTGGTAAAAACTGTCCTGCAACATTTGGCGTAGGAATTAGTTAGGTCGAACAAAATCATTCTTTTTTTCGTCATTTAAAATGCAATTTGAACCGAACTTTGCCATTATATGTTGGAAGTAACCACGCAATGAAATTAAGCTATGAATTCTAAGATTGTATATAACTTTCTACCTGCGACTGCACTATAACCAAAATATATGTCATCACCAAATCGCTCATCGGGTTTAACTGTGAAGCGGAGATTGTTAGACCGAGATAAAATTCTCTTGCTTTTTCCAACAGAAAATTTAAATGATGCTGAAGCATTATCTCCATTATCAACATCCTGAAAGCAACAATTATACTTTGATTTACAGTATTTTTTAGTAAATCCTTAATCACAACATACGTAAATAGTAAACAAATAGTAAATCAATGTGTTTGGTGTATCTTAGATAAAAGTATGTACATTCTTGCTGTTGCTGTACTTCGTTTGTTTTGTCACAATCATGTATTTTCGCTTTTTTTGTTCTGAACAAGAAATCGATCACAATGAAGTCAATAGCAGACGGAATGTTTACTGTTTGACAGATCAATACTAGAATTTACAAAAAATAAATTTCGCATTGATTGCGTTTAAGATTCTTTGGGTATTATTTAGTGTTACAGCTTCAATATTGATATTATGTGCATGAGAAATAAATGCATAGTAATTGTTTCTGAGAAAGATTGTTTAACAAAAATAGTAATATGTTTACCCACAAAATTGGGTCCTTTTTGAAATCAACGATGAATTGTATAAATTTGCATAATTTGATTGCTTTGTTCATGATGGTATAAAATATTACAAAATTTAAAAATATGTACGAAACAACAAAAAACTGTAATTGTTTTTAACTTTTAAAAAATTCGTAATGTTTGAAGAGCTCAGACAGTTTATTTTACCACGATAGTTTAACAGAAGAAGAGAGGGGAGTCGACCTTCCACATACATTAATCCAAAATTTGCACTGCCGCCATCACCAATTATTAGCTTTAGTTACACAAGATTGGTTGGGTGCAAAAAACGTTTTCTTTTCAAACTTTTAAACGGAAAGTCACGGGGTCACCAAATTTAGCAAGTTGTTTTGCTTCAACCAACTTCCAAAAAATCGTTTTAGCGTTGATGACGTCATCAACATGACTTTGCGGTTGAATTTTAGAAGGAAATAATGCCATTAAAATAAGCTGCTCAAATTTGGAACGTAAGCTTAATTTTAAATATCAATAAAAAAAAAGCCTAACCAAAATAATGATGCCATGGCAAAACCGTTTGTAACGTCATAAAATTTTAGTTTTAGCAAATAACTACAAAAACTTGGTGAAGTAGATGTCGTATATCCAGCAACAAACTTATCAAATCTGTAATTCGTGGATATTTTTACAGCCCTAGCTACTATGAGTTTTTAAGGGTTACCAGAGAATATTTTTTTTCAAAATCAAGGTAATTGTAAGAAGTCAGATATGTAATTTTTAAATAAAAGATAAAATGAAAGAAACACTATGGTGTGAATCTCTTACTTTGCCCATTCTTTTTGTTCAAAATAAGGTGAGAATAATATCATTTTAGTAGCATCAAAAATCCTCCAAGTCTTGTTCAAACAATAAGTTGGTTATATAATGAGAAATAAAAAAAATATGAAAATACATGAAGTTACAAACAGGTTTGGTTTAAGGTACTTCAATGTTAAAATTATTTAAATTTATACAGCGAAAAAGCTCAGCAGAAAAAAATGGGAAAATCTTAGGAAACATTTGCTAAGAATGTTCAGTTAAATAAATGACGTCTGTGTTCAAAAGAATATCTTTAAAACATATCTCGAAAAATACAAAAAATGCATATTTAGGTTAATTCAAGTAATGACTTAGCTAAGGTTTAAAGTAAATGATTAGGGACTTCAGGTTTTTGCTTCCTAGTTGCGGCATTGATTTTCCAGTTGTTCTTTCAGGCTTTGCATAAACATGAAACAAAAACGAAGAAAAGAAGAAAACATGTTTATAAATATCGTTTTTTTGCACAAACGAAGAAAACAAAAACGCAGCTCATCTCGCAGCCTTTCTACCTTATTTTTGTTCATTTCAACAAGAAGTAATTGTGGAGTTGGACCATTTTAAAAATCAACAAAAACTTTCTTCAAAAATTATTACTTCAAAGCAATATGCGAGTTTTTCCATATCTGTGTGGAAAGAGCAAAATTCGGTAAAATGTAAAATTCCCGTATTCCAACGTATAAAATCTCTTAACCCTATATTATACAACGGTAGGGGTTCTGAAGCCCACTTTCGTTGCAAATAGTAACTAGATGGGAGTTTGCCAGCAAACCCAGTGAACGACTGACGCCTAGCTAATGCTGTGACGCTCAAAAGTACTTTTTGTTTACCGTAAAATCACCAAATATTCAAAAATATCTGATTATGGAACCTCCAGAAAAGTGGAGTCAAAATATTTGTCAGCTAATTATCTACTGATATCATAAAACACTAGCACTCTAAGTTGAGCTATTCAAAACATTGATTTTTGGGGGGTCCATTTGGGGATGTCCCCGGGGGGTGGCACCCCCAAACTATGTCAAAATATTTGTCTGTTAAATATCTACTGATATCAAAAAAAGTAAAACTCTAGCTTGAGCTGTTCAAAAAATTGATTTTTGGGTGGTCCATTTGGGGAGATTCCCGGGAGGTGGCACCCCCAAACTATGTCAAAATATTTGTCTGTTAAATGTCTACTGATATCAGAAGGAATTAGCACCCTAGCTTAAGCCGTTCAAGAAATTGATTTTGGGGTCTCCATTTTGCGGGGTTTCTGGTGGAGTTGCTCAAAAAAATTGCGTTTGCAGCTCAACAACTTTATACAAAAATTAGATTTCCATGTTTTGTGGTTTAGGAGAAGAAGAGCGTACAAAATTTAGGAAGAAAAAAAAAGGAAAAAAAAAGGAAAAAAAAGAAATGAACCTCATCGCGGTCGAAAGTGGGTTGGTTGGAATGAAAGGGTATCTTGAGACATATAACCCTATGAAATATTTCTTGCCGTACTTAAGTCGTTTTTGACTGAAACCGCTTTTACACCAAAGTTGCTGGGCGGTTTTCGGGTTCTAAAACCAAAGTCACGTAATTTATTGCCTCAAAATTTGGTACAAACATACAACTTATTAATCTCAAACTACTGTCAAAATTTCATGCAGCTAGACCCAACCGTTCTCGAGTTATAAGCAAAAGTCTGAAATTTTGCAGTTGTTAGTTGGAAAATGGCCGAGTAAAAACAAAGAAACACGCGACGCGAGCGTCGGTCGTTCCAATTACATATGTCTGGTTTGCAATAAAAACCTGAATTTTCTTGACTTTTCGTGTATGTTTTTGCCAAATAGGATGATTCTTGTTTGTTTTTACAATGTAAGGGGTTCAAGAGTAAAGTGGGGGTTTTGACAAAATTTTTAAAATTTTGCCAATTTCTGGTTTTCGGTGTAAATTTTTAATTTCACGCTTGATATTTCTGGTAGAGATTAAGCACGGATTAGACTGAATGGGTGTTCGAGATTAGATGGATTACAATAATTAGAGTGCCTACGTTGCAAACGAAAAGCTACTACGCCCGAAGCAATAAACGAAAATTAGGTTCCTTGATCTTTGTTTTCACGCTGATTTCGATTGAATAGAGTTATTTTTGGTTTGCAATGCAAAGATTCATCGCAAACTACAATCGAACAAAGCAATATTATAGCAGAAAACGAATAATGTTTTTATACAATCTCAAGCTGTTTTAGCTATACGCCAATACAAAAAATCAAAACCAATTTCTTATAACGCTTTACTAGCAAAATCATTTCGAAACGCGTGACGAGATTACGGTGTCCAGTTCCGAGTCATGCCACTGGGCAGCGCAGTTTCTTTTGAATAAATGTAGCAGCAGTGGTGAGCCGTAACCAAATTGTGTTGATTTCGACCAGCCCGGGTATTGACTTTTAACTTCCCGTTCCATAAGCAATCGCGTAACTGTTCAACTACCTGGACATAAGCAAAATATAACCTAATGCTCAATGTAAGTCTATTTTTAGTTTTAATGCCTTACACCGATTTACAAAAATTGCAAAAAATTGAAAGGATTATTTTTAGGATTCAAATAAAGCCATCAAATGGTTTGGTTACACTCCCCGAAGTTGATGATTATTTATTATTTATTGATTTTTATTTATATTACAAATACAGTGCTTCTGTAATTAGTTTTACGTGAAAAATAGTTTAAATCAAATCAATTGAAACTTTATTTAACTCGCTATATTACGCGGAAGCGAGTAGCGAGTTTGCGAGGTCCATCTCCGCGTCATTGCGCCCGAGAAACACAGCTCTTTCCGAAGAAATGTTGCAGCGGTGACAAACCGTTGGCAACTCTGTGCTCGATTTCACCGGCCCGAGATTTGAACCTCAGATCTTCCGCTCCAGAGATAAAAGATAATAGATAATAATAATCAGAGGATATCACTACTCATGCGCAAATTATCATCAGATAAGTTTTCAGTCTTTAAATTTTTGTAATTCGTTATGCAGTAATACCCTATTATCTTCTAAACAGCTTTAAAGCATGCTTTTATTAGGCCTTGCCTGGTGACCAAGGCCTCAGAGAGAATTCTTATTAGGGTGTACGAAGACTGATATCGAGCTCTTTTGCCAAAACTGGAGTGAAAAATTGGGTAAAAACATTAGCTTTTTATTTGGGTAAAGGCCAAAAAAAGTCTTCATTGCATATTCGGCCAGCTTTTGTTAGATATTCGGTGCAGAACAAAAAAGATCTCTGCCGCATATCCGGCCAGCTTTGGTGGTATGCATGCACACCGAACTACTACTAACTGAGTGTGCGTGAACTTAAAGGTCTTCCCGAGCCCCCTAGACCCGGGCTTGGGTACAATGTACCCACTACACCCCCAGCATGTCCTACCTAGTGACCCCCAAACTTCAGGACTTCTGAAGACCAAGCCTCGAGAACGATCAAAAGTTTTACGTTTTGGTCGTATTTTCACATTTTAAAGTATGTGTTTAGTATGATTGGAAAAGCATAAAAACTAACAGAAATTGCAATCATTTTGTAATGCATTCCACTTTTTACTGAACAACCACTCAGTTTTTTGTTTGCAAGCTATTGCAAATAACTTACGTTTATTATTGTTATATCGCAATTGTAATACAAATTGGAAATCGTCAACAAGACAATATTATTCATTATTGTAACAGGCTATAATTTATATAGTTAGATAAGCAAACCTGATAAATACTCAGGTGAGTATAAAAACCAATGCCTGTTTGCTACTCAGTATTAATTATTTAGTGCTTATTCTAATTATTGTTTTTGACTGCGGTTTGACTTTAATCAGTATCTCCAGTAGCGTAGCCAGGGAGGGGCTATAGCCCCTCCCCATTGGCCTGCCGACCAAAATGCAGAATTAGAAAAATACCACGTTTTTAGCACTTCTAAAACTCTCTTTTGCACTGGATTGGACAAAAAATGATTTAAAGCATAGTTTGATATGTTTATTTGGGGGGGGGGCTAATGGACTGTCGACCAAAATGCAGAATAAGGAAAATACCACGTTTTAGCATTTTAAGACTTTTCTTTTGCACTGGATTAGACTATTTTGAAACGTTTATTTGGGGGGGGGCTAATGAACTGCCGACCAAAATGCAGAATAAGGAAAATATCATACTTTTAGCACTTTTAAGACTCTCTTTTGCACTGGATTAGACTGAAAAATGATTTAAAGCATTGTTTGAAAGGTTTATTTAGGGGGGGGGGGGCTAATAGACTGCCAACCAAAATGCAGAATAAGGAAAATACCACGTTTTATCCAGTAGCGTAGCCAGGGGGGGCGGGGGGTTATAGCCCCCCCCCCCCATTGACATGTCGATCAAAATGCAGAATGGGAAAAACACAACATTTTTAGCACTTCGAGACTGTTTTATGCACTGGAGTGGACTAAATACTGATTTAAAACATCTTTTGAACGTATGTTCAGGGGGGGGGGGGCTAATTTGCCAAAAATAAAACCAACAAATAAATGAAACCTTTGATAAATGGTAAGAAATAAGCAATCAAATTTGATCAAGTGTAAAAATGCTGAACATAGGCGTCATCAACAAATATACTATAAACTAAGGAATAGGGGAGGGGCTATTCAGTATTTGTTTATTACCAATCATTTTTCTCAAATCTCTTTTCATTAGCCCCCCCCCAGTTATTTTTCTCAATAAACTGTATACGAAATATTCATACGAAATAGATTACTATACGAAATAGAAAAGTATACGAAATAGATTACTCCGTGTGAGTTTTATTGCACTATTCGATTTTATAATTTAACAGCATCTAAACTAGAGAACTACACTTTACCATTAGCCACTTCCCAAATGGCCCATTTATGCTACCAGTTTAATCTTGTTTGCACTGCCAATTTCTAAGCCACGTTTTAAAATCATTATTTTGTAATCAAAATAGCCCTAAAATGAAGTTATTTTTGCAAAAAAATGCAAAATTTTCGAGCGCTGGGGGCTCCGCCCCCTGACCCCCGTGCCTCCGGCGGCTGGGGGGCTTTGCCCCCAAACCCCCAGCCTCCGGCAGCTGGGGGCTTCGCCCCCAGACCCCTATTGGCCTCCGGCGGCTGGGGGCTCCGCCCCCAGACCCCCCAAACAGCCCCCCCCATTACGAATTTCTGGCTACGCGCCTGAGTATCTCTGTTGGTAAAACCATTATTAGACAGTTTTGTGAACGATTTCTACGTAGGTTACCATATTTTTATCACCAAAAAGTTACTAATATAGTTTTTGCGCACCGAATTAGTCAACTTAAAACTATTTTGAATTGTCAATTAATAACTTATTTGAAATTTTAAAAATAGTTTTACGGCTCCCATTATTCGTTTATATTTTATGGAAAACACACGGGTTAAATGGCTCTTTCATTGCAAAAAAAAGAAGTTGCAGACTCTGGCATAATGTAAAATATGATACTGTAATTATTCAATCGGTAAAACAACCAAAATAATTAAAGAAAAGTATTGTGTTATAATGAAGTTATTATTTTTTTTAAATAGTATGGCAAAGAATATCATTTCGTAGTTTTGTTTCGACAAGGTTTGTATAGTTGTTCTGCATCGCCTACAAAAGACAAACGAAAGTAGCACTTATTTCAGCTATTGGTCAAAGTGTTATTACATTTAATTTTTCGACTTAGCCCACGAGCATTTGGCCGCTGCACCAATGTCCTGCCACCTCAACGTGGTGGTGCAGTCCCCTCCCCAATGGGGATGGGTCGAAATGGCAGGACAGATCTCCCGAGGGGCTCGACCGAAAGGTCGCCCCCATTGTCTCGGACTGTTTTTTCGCTGGGCCGCCCGTTGACCGGTCACAACTGGGCGGCTCCTCTACTTCTTATTGACCGGACCCCCTTTCGGCGTCTCCTTATCCTGGCATTGCTCCTCATTAGTGGCAATGTCCACCTTAACCCAGGCCCCATCAGCAACCATCCTCACCCCAGGTACCCCTGCTCCATCTGCCATCTAGATGTGGGCAGAGACTCTCTTCAATGCTCTGCTTGCCTTAAGTGGGTGCATTTTCTTTGGCTCCTCCCTCACCCGTGCTGACTTTCGCACAATCTGTGCAACTGGCACTTCAGTCGGCTGGCGATGCCCAGCGTGCCATCCCCAAATCACAACTGGCTCCCCCACTCAAACCAGTCTCCATGCAACGCCGCCTGCGTCCCCTCCACCCCCTCCCCCAGGGTTCCCCCCACTACCGCCTGGCTTTTACCAATCACGTCCACCTCGGGGCCCCCCACGTTACCCTTGCTCCATTTGCTCCCTCGAGGTTGGTAAGGATTCTTTAAAGTGCTCCACCTGCTCCAAGTGGGTGCACTTCTCCTGCTCCTCTCTGACCCGGGCTGACTTTCGCAAAATCTGCGCAGCTGGCTCCCCCATGGGTTGGAATTGCCCTGTTTGTCTTAATGGGAACCTAGCCTCTCCCACCCTCCGGCCAGCGTCCCCCCGCCCCTTCTCTCCAGCTCCGCCCCCTCCCACACCCCCTCCACTTGCTTGCTCGGATCTCAGGGATTCATCTCTGCCTCTCCCCCTCCCCTCACATCCTCCCCTCCTTAACACCTACCCTCCTTCCGCCTTCACCCTACCTGCCTCATCACCACCGCCACAGTTCACAGTCGGCCCATACCTTGCCACCCCACTCTCAAGGAAATCCACGCCCCTCACAAACTCTTCGTATTCTTCAATGGAATGCCGGCGGTCTTCCTTCCTCCCGCCGTGCCGAACTGATCGCTTTTCTCTCTGGCAACCACTATGACCTCATTTTCCTCCAGGAAACTCATCTTTCCTCAACCAAAAAGTTCCAAATCCCTGGTTATTATACCCTTCGCACGGACCGGACATTCGGTAGACAAGGCCCTGTTTCCTCCGTACTCATAACACTGGTGGTGGTGTCCTCACTCTCATCCACTCTGACCTGGCTTTCTCTCCTGTTTCTGTCTCCTCTCTGTCTTCCAGGACCCCTACTCAGACTACACCTGTGTTAAAGTCCTTCTCTCCAACCACTCTCCTCTTCAATTTCTTAACCTCTATTCCCCTCCCATCAGAAACACTCCTTCTGACTATCGCACCAGGACCTTTTGTCCTGACATCCTTCCTAACTCCCTGACACTTTTATCCTCGGAGACTTCAATGCTCACCACCCAACATGGGACAGACTCATTCCCCCTAACCCGCTCGGAAATGACCTGTTTCGCTGGATCACTTCCTCCGGTCTGGAAATTCTGAACGACCCCGCCTCGCCCACGCTCCTTCACCATTCCACTGGGAGCCGTTCTTCCCTGATATCTCGTTAGCTCCTGCGTCTCTCGCTCCCCACTGTGAATGGCGCACTCTCCCTGGCCTTGGCTCGGACCATCTCCCCATTGAAATTGTCCTCCCCCTTTCTCCAGTTCGTCACCCAAACACTCGTCCTCCCAAATTCAACTACAAAAAGGCCAGTTGGGATATTTACCAATCTTATATTGCTGAGCACCTTCCCTCTCTTGATTTTGACGCACTTAACATCCACCAGGCTGCCCACTCCTTTTCCTCTTAGTTGAAGCTGCCAAGGCCTCTATCCCTTTCGGCCGCCTTGGTCGTTCCCCCAAAGCCTGGTGGTCCCAGGAAGCGGAATCTGCAGTGCGGGGAACGACGGAGGGCCCGCTCCGGTAGCACACCGATCTGAGTCACACCGCCTCAGATACATAGACGCTTCTCGTAGGGCGTCCTCAGTCATTTCTAGAGCCAAATCTGCAACCTGGCAAGCCACGTGTTCTAACCTGTCTCCCCGTTCTGATCCTCGTGCTGTCTTCAGGCTTCTCAATGCCATCTCTGGCAAAAAGAACACCTCCCATGACCCTTCTTTTCCTGATTGCACTTCCCCTCTTGATACTGCCAACCACTACGCCTCTTATCTTCGCTCACATCTATCTCAAGCGACACCCCGTTCCGCGCGCAGAGCTGAAAGACAGTTCATGAATGAACTCCGGAAAGCTAGCTGTGAGGATGCTTCTTCCCTCCACAATTCTTTCTGCTCTCCCTTCTCCTTGAATGAACTCTCCACTGCCATCAGTAATCTCTCCTCTTCCACTGCGTCTGGCCCTGACCAGATTGCCTACCCTTTACTAAAGCACCTGCCCGAACCAGCACAGCTCCTCCTTCTTTCTCTTTTTAACAGGTCCTGGCACTCTCACACCTTCCCCTCTTGTTGGAAACCTTCCACTATCATTCCCATTCACAAACCTGGAAAACCCACTTCCTCTCCGTCCTCTTTCCGCCCCATTTCCCTCACCTCCTGTATCTCCAAGCTTTTTGAGCGCTTAATTCTTTCTCGCCTAACTTTTCACCTTGAATCTAATCATCTCCTCTCTACTTGCCAGGCCGGCTTTCGTCCTGGTAGGTCATCCCTTGACCAAATTCTAACTCTGTCTCAATCAATCTGGGATGGCTTCCAAAAGAAAAAAACCTCCCGACCGAACCATTTTGGCTTCTGTCGACTTCTCCAAGGCTTTCGACTCGGTCTGGCACTCTGCTCTTTTTCACAAACTCCTCTCGCTCAAACTCCCCCCTTGCTTCGTTCTCTGGGTGCGCTCCTTCCTTTCTGATCGTAGAGCTAAAGTCCAGGTTGGTGGTTCCCACAGCCGCTCCTTCCGCATCAGACGTGGGGTCCCACAGGGCTCGGTTCTTGGTCCAGTCCTCTTCATTCTGTTTGTTGATGACATCACTAAGGATTTACCTCGGGACGCCCATGCCTCCCTGTATGCTGATGATCTGGCCATCTGGTCCTCTTCCCCAGACCCGCTCAAAGCCACCTCTGTTGTCCAATCCTCCCTCGCCGTCCTTGAAACATGGTCCAACTTATGGAGACTTCCACTCAATCCAAAGAAGTGTGAGTCCTCCTTTTTCTCCACAGATCCCCATCAAGCCACTTTCCAACCCCGACTGAACCTCTTGGGCTTCCCTCTTTTGTTCAATCCCACACCTAAATTCCTTGGAGTAACCTTTGATCGGACTCTATCCTTTGGGGCCCATGTCCAATCCCTGTGTTCCAAATTCTACCCACGCCACAAAGCCCTTCGCTCAATTGCCACTGCCTCTTGGGGTCCCACAAAAGAATCTCTCTCCCTACTCTACAAAGCCTTTGTCCGTCCGGTGCTCACATATGCCTCTCCTGGATGGTTCCCGTTCCTCTGCAACACTGCAACCAATCATCTGGAAGTTCTACACAGAGCTGCATGCAGGGTCATTACTGGTTGCCTCTCTTCCACCCCCTCCTCACTACTCCTTCTCGAGGCCCAACTCCCTCCTCTAAAACTGACTCTGGAGCATCAGACCCTCTACTCCTTTGAACGTGCTCTGCGCCTTCCCCCCGACTTCTCCAGCCTTTATGCCTTGGCAATCAAAAATGTTCCCTGTCGACTAAAGAAGAAACCCTCCTGGAGATCATCTTGTTCTTCAGCCACACTACCACTCCCATCCCCACGTGAGTCTCTGATCACTTGCCCCCCTTTTCCACCATGGTCCACAATCCACTTCACTGTTTCCCCCTTCATTCCCGACTGCACAGGCAGCAGTACAGCCCGACTCCAAATTGCTTCAAACCGACTATCCTCCCTCCCCCTCTCTGATATCCAAGTATGGACTGACGGTTCTGTCCCCTCCCTTTTTGGTCCTGGTGGCGCTGGAGTCTATGCTACATGCTCCAAATGCAACACATCCCATTCCCTATCCTTTTCCTCTGGTCCAATTGCCTCCAGCTTCACAGCCGAAACCTTCGCCCTCAAGCAAGGTCTTGCTTGGTGTACTAGCCATTTCATGACCTGCAAATTCCAGTCAGTTCTTTTCCTAACCGACTCTCAATCAGCCCTCTCTATCCTTTCTTCAGCCCCCACTTATCTCCTGCCTGAGTCCCAATGGAATGTTTGGTCCCTTGCCTCTTCCCTCTCCAAGATTACCACTTTGAGCTTCCAATGGGTCCCCGGACACGCAGGTCTCCCCGGAAATGAAAAAGCCGATTTACTTGCCAAAACTGGTGCCTCTCTGCCCACTAATGCGATCCCTAGCCCTCTCCTCCCAGTTATTGCCAAAGTCCGTTATTCCCAATACCGCAATTGGAGACGTCACATCTCTCACTCCCACCTGAACTTCCAAGTCCCCGAAGTCTCTTCGGAGGAACTTCTTCTTTCTCGCTCCATACGCAGTGAGCTCTCTCGTCTTCGCTGCCATGGTCACAGTCTTCTTTTATCTTCTTATCTTCACAGGATCAGTCGGAAGGAGAATTCTGATTGTAGTGCCTGTGGACACCCTCTACAGGACCTCAATCATCTCCTCCTCGATTGTCCTGCTTCTGAACCCCTTCGCAAATCTATCTTTGGCTCCTCTCTTTCTATTCTCGATCTATGGTCCAGACCTTGGGGTGTGGCCCGACTGTTGGGTCTCCGCGGAGTTCCTCCGCGCCCCCATCCCTCGGAAGGGGTCGGGTAGTACCACCACCACCACCAGCATTTGGCCGTGTCCTTAACTTTCTTAGGTAGTGTGAAACATAGGCGTCGCCAGGATTTTTGATTGGGGGGGTCCAAACCACAAATCACATGCAATGACGTCATCATAAATTTTCGAAAAAGGAACTTTTTGTGGGGCAAAGATATCGTAGAATGGAAGATCTGAAGCCGTAGCCTGATGGCACTTAATCAAGATTTTGGTAAAGGGAGAGGGCGAAAACTAACAGTTAAAAAGTGTAATTGTCTAACTCAGGAGACGTGTTGAGTAAGCTAGTGTACTCAAACGTATCACAGACGGGGGCGATTTTTGTAAGTTTTTGGAAAAAAAGTTATTCAAATCCCATTGGATCACATTTCGCACGAATTCAGAGCCATTTCAAAGAACTAGATTTTTAACATTTCAAAGCCAATCGAAAAAATTTAGTAGTTCAATCCTCCTTTTGCAATTAAATCCCAAAACACGTTTAAAATCTTGCATTATGGTGCAAAATTTTAATTGCAAGTGATTTGGTCTAGGTAGGGGGAAGTAAGGCACATTGCCTCCTGCAATACTTTAGCAGTAAATAATAATCCTCTTGAAGATTTTCCTTAAAGATTTTTGTTTAGTCATGAAGTTTACCAGTTATAAAAGTACATGTACGGCCAAAAAGCCCAGGCCCCTTCAACTGAAATTCAGTAGTTTGTTCAATGAGTATTTTCCCTAACTATTTTTTTAAAAGTATTTTGTGCGTAAGAACTGGCCAGGTGGATTTGAATCGTCATTGAAAAAATGGTACAATAGATGATTACGTTTACTAAACATGTTATTCCCGGGCCGGATTTACATTGCGCAAGGCCCCTGGCACTTAGGAGATTTTTGTAACATCTTCCTGCCAAATATAAATGAAGACCAAAAAACGTTCTACTATCTGAGGCAGTGGCGTCGCTAGGGGGGGAGGGGGCGGCCCGCCTCGGGTGTCACCGTTTTGGGGGTGACACCATATTATGATGTGAAATCGTAACTCCACCGATTTGTGGTCAATACCTTACTTTTGTCACTTTGTTTGGTCGTACCCATCCTCATTTGGACTAAAAAACCCACTGATTTTTAGGCGAAGACCTTTTTTTTGGGGGGGTGTTCACCTATTTTTGGTACGAAAAAGGGTGCCACCACGAAATCCCGCCCCAGGTGCACCAGTTTTAGCAACGTCTCTGATCTGAGGGCATAGCCCTAGCACAGAGCCATATGGCAAATACGGCGCTGGTTATTTTAAGTTCATAAAATGTTTAGATGAGGGCCTGAGGCAGCCACTTTTAGGACAAAAACTCTTGATTTCATCCTGGTTATACGTTTAAATTGGTGGGAAAAATTGAATTAAGGAGGTGCGCCGGGCTCCTGGTCGGCAATATTATCTATAGTTAATTACTGTTGTACGCATGTACTGATGTACGCAAACATGCTAAAAGAAACTGAAAATGAAGAAACAAGGACAAATTTTTGTTATTGGTGGCAGTTTGATTGAGGGGGCCCGAGTCCCCTTGGCCACCCCCTGACTACGCCAATTATTTTAAGACAAGATCGCTTCTCTAATTAGTTCTTTCATAAAAGAAAAAACATTTAAAGCAAAATTAAAGTAACTTTTTTTCCAAAACGTGGAGGACTCGAGTCAAGTCACTTGACAGTTTTTTGAAACGTCCAAGAATTGCATGACATTATTATGACGTGGACATGCGGTCCTCATTATTACTGCTTACTTTTGTGCTCGTAAATCCTAAATTAGAAATATCTTCTTGTTTTTTCCGGACTTCAATTGCTGTTTTTGCAATTCTGGACGAGGACAAGATACTGGCTATGCTCTTTTTATATTTATCATTGGTAGTATTTCAATTGGGGGATTAGCATTAACCGCC